>PVKA01012896.1:0-56547 GCA_004027165.1 Ctenomys sociabilis | reverse complement strand
ATAAAAGATTACTTCCTTCTGAACAAAATAAATCAGCTTAAAAAAAACCAATAGGTTTACAGCTACATTCTCTTAATTCAATGAATAGAGGGATCTGCTCTAATAGTGTTTGTAAATAGAATATCATGTCTGTCCCTTATACAACAAATAACCACTAAGAAAACAATATGCAATGTATTAATTATTGAATCTGTTCTACTAATTTGAAAAAAATTAAATAAATGTTTAAATGCAAAAAAAAAAAAAAAAAAAAACCACAAAACACCCACATCATTATTCTCATATATCACTCAGAACAAAAGCCAAGTTCTCATCCTTATAGGCTCTACAAGGTTGGTCTTTGAACTGTCCCTCTGGGGTTGACTCATGGAAGGGCAGCATTCAAAACAGGGTGGCTTATGCAGTCACTTTAAGGAACGGCTACCAACCATATTTCAATGGTAGCATCAGTGGCCCGGAAGCAGGAAGGTTGTATTATCCTAAACTCATTATAGGTACACATTTTTAGCTAAAATCATTCTCTTGTGGCAATTCTAACTGCCACACAGCTGTTCCGTATTCCTTAGGAAAACTTCTCCAAAGCGATGGAGGCAGTGCCGTTCAAACTCTCAGTTTTCTACCAAGCATATGGGATCAGTGTTGGACTGAGTTTAAGACGTGTTTAAATTTCAGATTTGCACTGCTTGCTTTCTTTGTTTTGTGCAACCATAAAGCAATCAATAGCAGAGGAAGCTAATATTGAAACTGCCAGTGAAACCTAATGTGACCATTGTGGGCTGCTTTATGAGTCTTCCCATGAAGTTCCAAGGTGGAAGGACAGAATGATAGGACAGTAAAGGGTGGTTCTCAAAGTACAACTAGATGTTACCAAACTTGAAAATAATCATAAATTATGACTTATGATTAATAAATGCATGTGAGTCAGAATTTTTTTTTTTCGCGGAACCGGAGATTGAACTCAGGCCCTTGCGCTTGCACAATTACTTTTAACATCTGTTTGAGCTGAGAAGATATTAAGCCAGAACTATGCTTTCAGAGTTCTCATAGTCTTGTAATAGTCTATGATAGATTTTATTCCTTTAAGCTTAAATTTAAAATAATTTTATATTGTGCATAGCTTTTTGTAAGCTCAGAATGATAGAAGTCCTCATAGGTAGGTTTGTGATATTCATTTGTATCATTTGATATTATCAATAATGAATTAATGGTGGTCCACGGGCAGAGGGGTACTATGTGGCATTGTAGGTGCAGGTTTATTAGAGATGCTAGACAAAGTGTTTGCACATGTTACTTCATCAACCCAACATATAGACCTGCGGATAGCACACTGCCTGCTGTACTTTGGTGCAACAGTTGTACAGACCCTAGCTAAGAAGGTCCGCCCCCACAAGCCCCTATACCTTTCTCCTTCATGAGGTGGGAACTTTATCCCTCTTTAAAATATAACTAATGTATCATTTTAGTCCAACTTTAGAAGGGAACTCGATAGTGAAATGCAAAATTATGCAGTATTATCCTCATCCTGTGATAGATCACATACAGTTGGAAGTAGAATTCTGAAATATCACTAGAAATAGGAGCACATGTTAAAATTTTTTAAACATTGAAGGAAAATTTAGTCATGTATAATAAAATACATTACTTCAGAACGAAGCTTAGCAGGACCACTGAGTACTCTGAGTGGTCATCGTTCCTTTTACGCTTCATCTAGGCCAACTTTTACAAATACTTGATGGCTATTTAGAAGATAAGAGACTCCAACATTTTACTCCAAGCTGGGTCAGTGTACCTGCATGTGCACCTGCTTTTTCTGGGAGGATTCTTAAGTGTCCAGAGCATGGTTGGTGCTAAATATGTTTATTGACTAAATAAGTAGATAAGCAGCATACGGAATGAAGTTGGTTTATTCAGAAACTGAAATCTTTTGCTCATTTACTTATACTTTGAATGGCTTCTTAAGCATTGTGGAGAAACCACATTTAAATATTCAAAATATGTTGTCTTTAAAGTAACTGAATTTTTCAAAAGAGATGGCCAAACATTTGAATAGACATAGTTTAAAAACACAACAAACAGAAACAATGAATGATTCCTTTTTCTAAATCCATCCCTCCAACTCATTCCCCTTTTCCAACAGGTAACTGGGGCTCAACTCTTGACTGTCTGCATGGAGCCTTTTGCGTAGGACTCTGGGCTCTAACTCAGCACAGGCACAGCGGTAGAGGACATGCTGTCCTGTGATGCCGGCATTCCCTGTGTCGGGAACATCTTGATGTTTGTACAGGGGTGACAGAGTCACTATGTTTGTGATGTATAATCGGATGATCCCTTAAGCAAATTTTTTAGACATGATAGACAGATCCATTGCTCCCTTGCACACTCAGTGTCAAGTGTAAAAAAGAAAATGTACTAGTTTTTCATAAAAATATAAATTCTTATATAGAAGTACTTCAGTAACTATGAGTGCAAAACATTTGACTCTGCCTGCCATGAATTAATTTTTTTTTTAATGTTAACAATTCTAAGTAAATACTGATGTATAGACATCACTTCATCAAAGTTGTCACTTCGTCATTCCTAAGTGGTTGGGCTGTACTTACATACATTCTGCTACACTCGGTCTCTGGCACAAATGTGCCAAGATGCTTGTTCAACACGTACATATTAATTAACCGCTAAACACTCAGCTATACATGCTGTGAGACAGCCAAGAGATTTACAAGACTACTTGTGCCTTCCAGAAGGTCACAAACAAGTGGCAGACACAAGGCAAATACTTGGAAAATGTTGAAATAAGTGCAGTACACAGAGCTTCACAGCCCGCCAGCCCTGCCCACTCGCCCTGTGGACTCTCAGGAATCAGGCTGCAGTGTTTCTCCTGCTGTGGATTCCTAAGGCCCCTCCACTTTACAACCCACCCTTCCTATGTGCACATCTGCTGGTCCTCTGAGATAGTAGCTGCAGTAACTTCACTCTCCTAACAGAAGGCAAATAAATGTACACCCCTTGGTCACCCAAGGGCCTCTGCATTCCTTTGGGAATAGGGTCCCAGGGAGCCCATTTGCTTCCTCATCTCAAATGTATACTCCGCTTATTCCTCCTGAAATCGTTTATATCTTGATTGATTTCCTGTTCCTCATGCTGTTTTCTTTTCAAAGAATAATCAGCTCATCACTTTAGAATTTTATTATACTCCCAAGATGATACTAATTCTACTTTTATGCAAGATGCCTCATCATTTTGTCTCTTCTGTTAGACTTCAGTCCTAAGTCAAAAACCTGTATTTTACTAGTATTTCTGTCTGCTTTAGAACTGACTATACATTTGTACATAGACAGTTCTCAGCAAATATTTATGGGATAAAACCAAAGTTGTCTGAATCAAATGCTGTGGGAAAAAAATACCCTCATAGAACGAACTATCCTAGCAAGATTAATGTCGGTAAGGCCCTGGACATGACATTGGACCTAATGGAAAGAAAACCGAGGTACAGATGTTCAGAGGAAAATTTCTAAGAATGAAACACTTCACTGTAAGGAATCACAAAAGCTAGAAATTCTGATTTTCAGAATTCTATTTAAAATAATTATAAGAGCTAATTAGCACAAAGTAGGAAAAAAGAACCATGTCATTTATATCTACATGCTAGCCAAGCAGGACTTAATGATCCTAGAAAAAATTATGGAAAAGTAAAGACAAACCGAAACAACTACAGCATTTTCTGTTCGTCAAAAATATTTTCTTTTCTGCACCCAATTTTGGACTATGTTCAATCCTATTTATAAGAAAACACTGTTGAAAATTGACACGTGATTATTTCAAGCGAGTCTCTTGAATTATAATAATTGTTCGTGTATGAGGATATTTGCTTTGTCATCAGCATCTTCTAATGAATGACCTATCACTCCATTAAGTGCCAGGCAGGCGCTTAAACTGTTTCACACTTCAGCGAACTGGATCATCTGTCACATGTATGCCTTTGTTTGCACACTGGCATGAGCTTGGATGAATGACAACTTATATTACACTTCTCTTTCCTTTTCCTATTCTTCTTTCTGGAAAACTATAATTTCAGTGTGAAAGGATTTAAAACTAAATATATGTGATAAAATAAAGTTTTTCAAATGAACTTCAATCTATACCATTTAAACATTTTTGTTAATAAGAAAATATGATGTTGTTTAATGATTTGTTAAAAGTTGAGCAAAACTTTTAGCTAAATATGATATTTAACCATAAAGATGACTCCATCATTTACTATAGTCTTTGGCCAAATACAGCAGTCTAGAAGTTTATATGTTTTTTTTTTCCTGTGTTTCCAATGGAAAATCTATAAGTAGGATTTAGAGTAATGTGTGCAGCTCAGTGTTCCAGTTAAGGAGAAAGCCTTCCTATTAGACTAAGTTAAAAATAAATTTTATTTTCTGTCTACTTTTATATTCAGGACACCAATATGATGAAGTAGGTGTGGCAGGCAGAAAATAGCCACCTCTCAATTCTTGGAGTCTATAAATGTGTCACATGACACAAAGCACTTGCAGATGTGGAGGACACTGTAGCCGGTGAGATAGACTGATTTTCCTGAGATTACTCCTGGGGCACCAAGATAAACCAAGGATGAAGGAGTGTCTGAAATTGGATCTTTCCACATGACTCCAGGAAGGACTGCACCTCAGACCTTGAGGCAAACTGTGATGTCATAAGATATTAAGTTTGGGACGGGGTGTGGTAGAGTGCATATAGGAAGTCAGTATGCTAGGCATGCCACAGAGTTGAAAATGTAGAATTTTCATGGTTTTTAAAACAATTATTTATCTATTTATTTGGTGCAGGGTTTCACTCTGCAGTTCAGACTCACAGTGATCCTCCTGTCTCAGTCTCCCTCGCACTGGGATTATAGGTGTGTGTCACCATTTCTGGGCTGGCATGGCACACCTGGGGTTCTGGGGCCAGCATGGCATTTGGTACCTTGGATCAAACCCAAGACATAGTGCATGCCATGTAGACACTTAGACCACCGAACTATCTCCTCAACCCCATTAGCATTTTGGGGCTGAGGAGATAGTTCGGTGGTCTAAGTGTCTACATGGACACAACTATGTAAACCTTGTTGAAAGTACAGTTTCCACAAGGAATTGAGATTTTTTTTCTAATGATCAGCTTGAAATACAAAGTTTATGATTCCACAAAAAATATGTATTTACTACCAGTACACACAGCACAATTGGAACTGAGGGATCACTCCCTCTCCGCCTATGTGAATTTGGGTAACACTCCAGGGCCAATGATTCTTTCATTATTCCAAGAGAAGCAAAACAAAATCACAAAGGCCTTGGAAATCTCTATAGCTCCAGCCCACAGCTCAGATGTGTCTGGTTTTCTGGGTTGAACTTCAGTAATCCTTTCCCCATTCGAAGCTCAGTGAAGTGCATACATATGAACTGTGTCTCTCCATGTCACTTAATCAGAGTGAACTGCCCAAGCATGAGTCTGGCAAGCCTAGAGAAGTTTCAACATCCTGTCATTGTATCCAGTGGCCAGTGAGAGAGCCTGATTTATCGTGGTTATTTTTATTTTCCTGGTGTCCTTGTGTCACTGCTCTTTTTGTGGCACATTCTTGTGCCTGCTGGCACAGACTGCCCTGAGGACAGGCCATTTATCTTTAGTAAATGAAGCTGGATTCTTTTTTACCTTTGGATGTACTTGGTTCCTCATACACCAGAGCCTGAAAACTACCTGCAAGACCCACCCAGCAGTATCATGGCAGGACTAATAGTTTAGAAAATTATGCTAAGGTTTGGACTTTGTTTGTAGATTACTTACCTAAAAGTCTGAACGTATGAACAGAACATGCTTTGAACGAACTTTTACATTTACAGCATAACATTTGCATAGTAAGCACTCAGTAAACATAGTATTTTTAAACACGTGGAAGCCACAAAAAGACTGAAGAGTCAAAAGAAACAGCCTAACAATCACTACGTCCACTGGTAGGATGCTAGAAGTTGCCCTGTTTTTAAAAAAAGTCAGTGAAGTTCATTGTTCATCGCTTCCTGTATTATAATGAATACAGAATAAACATTGTGATGTCAAAAGAGCCCTGATGCACCTTTGAAATGTTACCCAATTTCAGACTTTTTTCTTTGTATCTTCATAGATGTCAAAATGGAGACCATGAAATGAAACCTACCAACTGGAAATGTTGTGTGGATATACCACAGTATTAAACTAATAAATTTAAATTAACTCATCTACCTAGTTTATGACAGTATAACAACAAATACTGACTGATTGCAATTGGCAAAATGCTGACAGTGGAAAAAATGCAAAAGGAACTCTTTTGAATTTTAAAAATAGTTTTCTTTATAAAAGCCCTCGTCTATATTCAGAAGTTCAATCTTTTAAAGTTGTTTTGGTAACATTTAAAAGATAGTAAAAACACGAGGCCAAGTTGATGGTAAGAAAGTTAAATGCTTTCATTTATAAATTAAAAACAAGATAATTTAGCAATTTAACCTAAGAAATTAGCTGTCTAATTCCTCTTCTATAATGCTGTCCTGGGCAAACAGTCTTTAATTTAAAGTAAAATGAATAAGAAACAGATGTATGAAAAAAGCACAACCTTTAGGCTAATAAAATATATCTTAAAAGAATACAATAAGAAAATGGTTAGGTAGATTATGCATTAAGCAAATACAACATAATAAATAGTGTACTTGGATTTAAACATAGTATGATCTTAGTTGTTTTAAAGTAAGCATGGCAAAAAATTGGGAATGAACATGCCAGAATACTCAAATAAATGCTAAGATAGTTACATAATCTGTAGCAATGTTGATCATGTTAATTTTATGGTACATGCTTTTACTGTTTTCCAGCTTTCCAACTGCTGGCTGGTATTGCATAGTCAGCAAAAGCATTCTGTGATGAAGAAAAAGCCTTCTCATGTGACCAACTCCATCTTTGTCTTTCAGCATTTCACACACTGTACTCCTGCGTGTACCACAAAGGTTTCTGAAGTAATGGTCAAACCAAATAACATCAAAGTATATGTTAGGTTTGATCTGAAGTACAGTATCACCTTAAGCCATGGAAGTCAATATTAACCATGAGGAATGTGGGTGTTGGGGATAGGATGCATTTAACTACTTTACAAGAGAAAGGTCCTCCTACTTTTTGCAATTTGTGAGTTCTAGTTTGTCATTTAAACAATCACTAATGTTATTTCTATTGTTTTAGACACCCAGCTTACTGTATTCCACACCCAAGCCCACTTTTGCAGGCTTTTAAGATATAGATTCTAAGACAGTGTAGAATTTATTCTGATAATCTCTGCAATAGCCTTATATATCACCATTGGTGAAGTAAAGAACAATATATTGGTAGAACTGTACTTACAGCAGTAGCACAATGAATGTCTTTCCACACTGTGGCCTCCCTGGAGAGATCAGAGACTTCAAACAAATTATCGAGAATCACTTCCCCAATCATGTCATGCCTAGAAAACCTGTCAAAGTCGTACACACTGAAATGTAGCTTGCGGTTGCTTATTTGATCATACACTACAGGAAACTGAAAAGTTTCTTCAAATAGAGGATTTAAGGTCTTTCTGTGCACGCGGGTCTGGAATTTCTTTTTCCTATCTGGAAGGAGATACATCTTTACGTATGGATCTGAAGTCCCTGTGAAGTCTTTCGCGGGGAGATCTAAGGCTTTGATGATTTTCACAACGAGGAGTTCATTTTCATAGTCATACTGGAGGGTAAAGTTAAGTTTCCCACAGGTTTTGATGTCTTCTGTTCTGTTGCCCTCAGAGTCAACTGACTTCTGTTTGTAGAGCTCAGGCTTTATCCTCCCGATACTGGTTGTTGTCTCTCCTCTTTGTAGAACAGGCTCAGTGCCCATGCTGAAATCCACACTGGACACCTGCATTTGTCGTGGTAGGTGTCTCCTGAAGGAATTGTGTCTGCACACACAGACACACACAGACACATACACACAAAAAATTATTTAAATACATCATTGTGATAATATTTTGAAGTGGCACATAAACTCTCCACAAGGCCCAGAAGAATGAAAAGGTATCTGCATCTATATAGATAAATACAGACAGACAGACAGACAGACAGACAGACACACACACACACACACACACACACACACAATCTACTTTGAAAAAAGGAACAGAAATTCCAGTCAAAGAAACCCTCCTAAAACTCTGGAGTTCACACAGATGTACATTATGAGCTTTCAGAATTTTGTATCCTCAATTGGAAGCAAATAATTATGAAGACTGTTGTAGGGATGCATAACTACCAACAAAATTCAATGTTGCACAAAAATGTTATCATGTTATCTGTCCCCCGGGTATATGTAGATGTAAATGGCATATTGAGAAAGTCATTTAAATTGCTGGTTGCTTTATATTTGGATGTGTTGGACCCATGAAATTCATGTTCTAGTGAGCACTAAATGTGTATAAATAAAATATGTTGATTATTCCTAATTATTAAACTAAGTGAATATTTACTTTAAAAAATACAAAGTCCTCACAGCCCAAATAATTACATTTTCCTCTTATCAACGTAGTGTGAGCTTCAGAAACTCTAAGGATAAAAATAAAGATAGGGTTTTATAATTTGGGCCTATCATAATAGTTTTAAAAATTCTAATTAATTTCTTACAGTGACTTGTACTGTTTACCAGGTAAACATTTCCAGAATTTTAAGATATACAAATCTGTTATTGTCTTCAAAATGTGATTTGCATTAAAGTCTGCTTTTTTCTTGTACTAGCTCTGTGACTCTGGAATTAGTTACTCTAACCTAAACTTCTTTCTCTTCTTTTTTCATTGTTGGCTACCGGGGATCAAACTCAGGACCTTGTACTCACCAGACAGGTGCTTATGTGGCTGAGCTCTCTCCCTGGCACTAAATGTGTTCAATAGACTTAGGCTTGGTTCATTTGTTTTCGTCTCTTGTTAGTGTGGCAATTGGCTCGCCGTGAGTTTTGGACTAGTATATTTTTTAACTTGATTTTGATGGTTCTGCACATATGTCCCAGGTACATAAACTTCTAGACCCACTGCTCTAGAACTTCCATGAAAATGTCTGAATAGATGGGATTCCACCCCAGAACTTTAGAAAAAGTTTGCTTTTCTCTCTATTGTTCCTAAAAATAGTTCTTTTTCCCACCATCTGGTATTAACATTTTTACTAGTCACTCACTCATCCTTGGAAACACAGGTGCTTTATATTGTCTTCCCTGAATCCGTGAGATCTACTCAACTTTGTAAGTTCTGTTATTTCCTGATGAAAATGTCAAATCATTGCCTTTCATTCCATTTCTGCTGCTGTTCAGTCCAGACCTCATCCCCTCAGACTCTCTTCCTCCAGCCTCTAGCCTTCCACTTGGCTTCTGATCTGGTCAGCGCAGCATCCCGGGACTCCCTTCCAAAGCCTTCCTCACCTCTGTTGCTCATTGCCCCAAATCCACACCTTGAGAGTGTCGCTTCCTTAAAGCTTGAGTCAACAGGGCGTATGTGAAGATTGAGTTCTCAAAGAATAATAAAAGGGTTAGTGCACATTCCCACTTCGGAATGTTAAAGAAAAGGAGGAAAATCAGGGAAAGAATAGGAGCGATTCTGTTTTCTAAAGTCTGGAGGATGACTCAGTACGAATGTACGGAAGTCTTGGGAAGACAGACTTCAGCTTAATATAAGGGAATGTTAAAAAGAAGCTGGAGCTGCGGCAACGTGAACTTCCACAAGCTGGAAGCGCGAACCAAAATTCAGTGTTTAAGGAAAGAATTTTGGCTTCAGATGAGATGCTCCAGTGCAGTTTTCTAACCTAAACTACTGTGAATCTCTTTGACCTGATGCTTTTGGGCATTTTCATTGTGTCATGCTCATACAAGGTGTTTGCCAAAATCAGAACCACAATCTGAGGTGTTGTTGAGTTCATTCTCTTACAATTAGCTGGATTATGGCTTGTGACTGGACTGAAATATAAAACAATTATTTAAATATCTGCATAAAATGCTTACAATGTTTTAAGTGAGGTTTTTTTTTTTTTAACACAGATGAAAGACTAAAATGAGTTGATTGTATTAACAACTCTTTTCCTGTTATTTACAGATTTTTAAAAAAGGGAAAGGATTTTGTAGTTCAGTACACATCCCGTAAATTAAGGCAAAAACAGCCACTGGTGGATTGGGACCACAGTGCAAATAAGAAGACACAGCCAGCAGAGCTGCGAGAGTCCTCTTCCAGAACTCTGCCTGGCCTCACCACAGAACCACAGACTTCAGTTGCTGCCTCGGAAAACTGTATGGGCAAACAACAGATTCAGAGAAAAGGCTCCAGTACCAGACTGGAGGTGGTGAATACAGGAACTAAGATGAGAGAAAATAATACACAATGACAATCTAGGATGAAATACAAGACTAATGAAAACAAGAATAAAGCTATTAAAATATAAAATATGTGGATATTCTCATATGCAGAATTAAAATACACCCTATGCTTCAGGGTTTTTTCTCTAATAAAGGCTAATATAGTGAGCATTTTTGATGTGACAGGGATGGGTATAAATTCTTTATTGTCCCACTTGGTTCCCCTGTGAAGTCTCACCATTATGTTCTCTGTCATACAAACTAGGACACAGGCACAAGCAAGGTTACTCGAAGCTAGGCGGGGACTACACTAAAGATCTGGCTGAGGGACTTATGCACTGTACTGCTATATTCAAGGTAATTCCATTTCATCGACTGCTTTAAGTAAACACATTAAATGATGAAGGTGTTTACTTAAAACATTTATGTGGGTTTTCACACAACTTCTCTCACTTAAAAGCTATGTAATACTGTAAGATCCAAAGTTTACTTGGCTGCACTAACTGAAGACACATCTTTTAGAGATATTTGCTATTTCCCTGATGAATTACCAATAAGACAAGAAGTATTTAAACTGTGAAGAAAATAATTAGTGTGCAAAAAGTTCTTGTCAAATTGGTTATTGTATATTATATGAGAAATTACGTTCTGAGGTTAGCAACATAAGATTTTTAATTTATGCCATATCACATATTCAAAAACAAGATAAAATCTAACTATAATTGTGAAACTATTTCTATATAGAGATATATTTAGGATTCCTTTCAGCTGAAGGGATTAACTAGTAATTAAAACTAGACTAGTTTAGACTACCATATTTTAATATATATATATATATTTATATCATCTATCTATCTATCTATCTATCTATCTATCTATCTATCTATCTATCTATGCTTTAACCAACTTAAATTACCTGTTTCTTTGGGTCTATTTCATTTGAATTCATTAGACATGCCATGGAATTTATTTTGATCCTGAATTTACCCAGATATAAAGAATCAGGATCTTAAAATAGATTTAAGGAAAGGTCAGAGAGAATTTATGACCATTAAAAGAATAAAAACAAAGACAGGTTGTAAGTATGGTTGTGACATAATTCAAAGGATCTAGTATAATCCAATTTGCATTTTCAGTACTCTTAAGATATTTGGGACATTTTATTGAATAATCTAATACTTCTGCCAAAGTCACTTTCATTTATGGAACAAGTCTCTGTTTTGTTGTGAGTAAAATTATTTTTAAAGATTTCACATTTGAGCTCTTTTAATTTCCTATCCTCTGCTTAGAGATCAGCAATGTTTTTCTTTATGACCTTGAATGTGTTCTATGCAGCTGTAAATCCCCTTCTAAAAAGAATCAGAGGTATAAACCTCTTCTAAGAGGAATCGAGAATGTAGTAATGGTTTTGTTCTTGTAAGCCTGGGTCCTAATTACAGGGTAAATGGAGTACATTCTAAGTCACTGTTTAGCTAGTCACTTAAGAAAAGCTTTAATTATTACAATGTTGAACTATTGCCATGACAACACAGATCTTCCCTTTTCTTGTTTTTCCCCCTCCTCCTTTAGAACAATGGGGATTAGTGACTACATAACCAATGGAGGAGCCAGGCACTGGACTCTGCTACACCCTGCTCAAGCCTAGGAGGGCAGCACTCCAGTTCTGTTGTATGGGAACAGCTCAGGACTGGGGTCCCACTGCAGACTCAGGGGCCCTGAGTAGGGAAGGGAAGCCCGCACACATCACTACACTTACTGAGCTTCACTTTTCTCATTTATAAAATGGTCCTTTTCTAGGTTTGTCTTTCATGAAATGGCATTACAGATGACTCTGAAAACAATCATCTGTGCTATTGTTATTATTATTAGAATTCAGAATGTAAGAAGCTAAGGTGCAAATATCACAATGCAATCTAGTTTTGAAGGGTCAAATTCAGAGTTCCTTTTTGGGGCTACACAAAAATGACCTCTGTATGAGGGTGTCCAGGACTGCAGTGACCCTCGGACCAGTTCATTTCTTAGCTCAGAACAGTTTTCACATCTCTTTCTTTCAACATCTGTATCATCTATTCAGTTAACTTTAGATATTTTTCAGAAGTCAAAGGGGAAAGGCATAAGTATCTTCAGTAGTACCCTGCTAATTTATGTAGTATATTTAAAATTGGGGCTGGGGAGATGGCTCAGTAAAATAAGTGCTTGCCTGGGCCTGAGTTCAATCCTTGGTTCTGCCAGGGAAAAAAAAAAAGTCTCTTTTATCTTCATATTAGAAACTGCACTGGAAATGATTATCATATATTAGAAAATAGAGCCCCATTTTCTAGATAAGGAGGCTCCAGTGGAAGTAAGCTTTCCTGTATATGTTTCCTGCTTTATTCTATGTGATTTGAAGCAAGGGCAAGAGTGATTCAGTTACCACACAGCTTTGTGAGCTTATATCCTGTGTGGTACTGTACACACGAAGGCAGACAGAGCTGTATACAGTGCTAGAGTGGAGCTTTTCTTCATTAGTACAG
The DNA here is from genome assembly GCA_004027165.1 of Ctenomys sociabilis. Taxonomy (NCBI): domain Eukaryota; kingdom Metazoa; phylum Chordata; class Mammalia; order Rodentia; family Ctenomyidae; genus Ctenomys; species Ctenomys sociabilis. Next base: position 43,642 of record PVKA01012896.1, on the reverse strand, counting down.
CGGACTTCTTTTTTTTTTTTTTTTTTTATTTATGTATTTGGTACAGGGTCTCACTATGCAGCTTGAACTCATAATGATCCTCTTGTTTTCAGCCTCCCCACTGCTGGGATTCCAGGCGTGCACCACTATACCCCAACTCAGTTACCCACTCAGGCACCCCCGGGGTGGGGCCGACATGTACCAGGGATGGAACCCCGGTCCCTGTGCTTGCCAAAGCAGGTGTTTAGTCTGCTGAGCTATCTCACTGGCCCTAGTACAATGGATTTTTAAAAATAACTACTTAACCTCTACATTCTTGGGATCTTCTCTGGTTGCTGTTGGCTTATTGCTTGGTGGAAACACGATGCCTCCCAAGTGATGTCTCTCCCTCTGGTCCTGCCCTGGGTAGCTAATGTTTCCTCTCCAGCACTTTTCCCTTGGTTCCCTTTGTTTCCATCACCACTTCCACACCACTCACCCCTGAAGTGCTCCTCAACAAATCACCTCCTTGTTTTCAGTCATCTGTTAGTACCCAAATTACTCTTTTTAGATTTCATTACTTTTACTTCTAACACTTTTTAGCAGTATTTCTAATTCCTAGCCATGTGCATATTCCTTCCCAGGCTCGGTGGTATGTGAACTCCACAAATTCCTTTCCTCCAGTGATGCTCTGTACAGGCCTCAGACACTGCCACATCCACAACTAATTTTGTAATTATAACTGTAAACTGTACGCAACTCCAATTTCAAGAATGCTTCTCTCTGACCAACATCTATCTTTCCAGGTTCTTTTATACAGTGTGCTTTTGAGGTCAAGAATTTAGGGCCAACCAAATAGCTCAGGGGATTAAGGTGCCTACAAGCAGACACAGGGGCGAGAGGTTCCATCCCTGGATCTGCCATGCTGACCCCGCCCCTAGGGCACAGTGAGACAGCAATTGAGACTGTTATGGTGTGAACAGGAGGATCACTAGGAGTCTGAACTAGTAGCGAGACCCTGAATCCCCTGTAGACACTTCTCTAAAATATGGGATGGGGTTAGGGGAAAGAACTTGATCAAATAGAACTAATAATGTACGAATCAGAGAGTGGTCTTCTTTAAGGAGACACAAAGGAAGAGGAAGCTGAGCATACTGGCCACAACTTTACTTTTGGATCAAATCATAGGGCAGTTAATCTCTCATCAATCAGAAAGGCAAATATTTGGATACAGCTGCTGGTAAGAGACCTGAGGTGATAACAGTCTGGGGAGTTTTCTATTCTTTTCTCTCTTAGGGATTAGAAGTAAAGTCATTAATTAAAACAGAGTTAGAGGGAGGAGGAAGTTATAGAAGTTTGACGGAAGATGAGAAGGTATAAAATAGACCTGGGAATTTAGAAAATTCAGAGGAAAAATTGATCGCTCTGTGGTATGAACCACCTACATGAAAAACATGGCTGTAGACTGAAAGTGGACCCTGAGAGCTGTTCTCTGTTGTTTTCTTAGAGTCACATTCAGTTGCATGTGGGCAGGTACAGAGATCTATCCATAGCCTTACCTTTGCCTGGCAAATAAGAAAGAACACAAGCGAACCAAGGACAAATGCAGGAGACTAGCGCTAATGACAGTGGAACTGAAACTGAGAAGGAAGCAATGATTTCAAATAGTTAAGGAGTGGGACATGTGATGTCATGAATGGACTGAAGGTCAGGAAAGTTGGCAAGGTCCTCTGAGTGGAGAATGAAAGGGTCATAAACAATCCTTCCATTCACTGAACTTTGTTGCTCTTTGCTTTTCAAATGTAAAACTTGACAGAATTGAGGAGCGTGTTTTCATTGGCTAAATTTCTCCCATTCTATATCAAACCTACTCTGATTGAGTTTTTGCGGGCCCTTTTCCCCTATAACTGCTCTTGAAAATGTCAACAATGTCTCTACCAGATTGCTAGACTCAAAGGCCAATGGCCAATCCCCACCTCTCCCAGCCTTGTCATTGGCAGGTCATTTCTGCTTGTTCACACTCTTCACCTGCCTTCTAGGTTCTTCTACTGGATCACTTTACTTCTTAGTCTGTTTTGCTAATAATGTAAATTATGGGAATGGCTTAAAGATTCATCTCTGGCCTGCATTTATATTCAAGGACTGATTTAAAAAGAGAGTGCTTAGTTAAATAAAAAAGCATTGCAATTAAAGATACGTTAACATTAACTTTTGCTGAATAATCTGACTTTTTTTTGTTGTCCGAACCAGGGATTGAACTCAGGCCCTTCCACTTGCCAGGGAAGTGCTCATTCCATTGAGCCATCTCCCAGGCCCCTGAATAATCTATTCTGTATCAAGCATCCCTATCTCAATGTCTGGCCACTTTCTGAAACAGTTATGAAAGTCCTCTTTTGTGAGTCTTTAGGAGATGGGATTAAAAACTCTGCTGAATGCTTCTCCTAAGTGTATCCACCAGAAAGCTGTGCTCATCAAGCCTTAACCTGTACCCTTCGCCCACCAGTCTGGTACCACACAACTTCTGGCTTTCTTTCAAAGTCAAAATGACCCCAAAGCGAAACATTTTCAATCAATTTAGGGCTCCAAGGCAGCCATAACAGCGCAGCTACAGACACAAAAAGGGACTTCCAGGACGGCTTTAGGAAATGGCCAGACTGATAGGAAAAGTGTCTGAAGCAAGGGTGACCAGTCTGAGGTTTCTTCATGGTACCTTGTCCTTTACTATGAAAGTTCACTTTAATTTCTTTTTTTTTTTTTTACCAATATCACATCTCCTATGCATCACATGTTCTCTGCAGAATTCCTGTGTCCTTTTCCAATTGCTTACTCTTGCTTTCCACTCAGAGTTCTGATGGAATCCTTCAAATAAAGTGGCCCAGATCGCCTGATTTTGCCTCTCACACTTACTATCTGCAGAGTCCTGTCTGTTTTAACACAGTTTTTCCCGGTGCTCAGGACAAGACGCTGCAGCCTCCCCTAAAGCCTCCTTCTCCATTCACACGTCCCAGCTAATGTGCCAGGCTATTTGCTTGTTCTGCTTTCAAAATATACCCTGACACCAGTGGGTGCTCCCAGCTGCCCACCACCAGGCCTGGACTCCAGCTTTGGACCACAGCCTCCTTCGGGTTGTTTTTTGCTTCCATCCCCAGCTCCTGCTCTCAGCGTCTATTCCTAAAATATCAGACTAAGTAATACGTTTGATATAAAGCCTCTGGCAGCTTCCCATATCATTCAGTGAAATCCAAATTGCTCTTGGGTAAGATGGCTGAGGCAGGTTACAACTGTCTTCTCTCCAAGAACTCTCTGGAATGCTTCACTATCCATTCCTCTTCTACTTTATCTCCTCAGATGTTCCCTGTGCAGGAAGATGAATACTAACACAGTTCTCACTCAGACTCATTAATCTCTGCTTGTGCTTTTATTTTCTATAGAAATTATAGCGCTTTTTTTTGTTGTTGCTTTGTTTGGCATTTTTTGGTAGTGGTATTATTTAAGATTAAACCTAAGGTCTTAGCATTGAGCTACATCTAAGCCTTTCTTTTTTTTTTTTTTTTTTTTTTTGAGACAGAGGCTCAATAAGTTGCTAAGTTCTCCAAGATGGGCTTCAACTGGTGACTTTCTTGCCTCATGAGGTCCCTCATAGTGCTGAGTTTATGGGATTGTGCCTTTGCACCTGGCTTAGAATTGATTATTTGCTGATGGGCTATCTCTTTATATGTCACAGTTCACAAGAAGAAGGTGGAGAATTTTGACAGTTTTCTCTCCCAGTGTGTGTCACGTGTCAAAAGCATGCCTAGCACATTAACAAGTGTTCAAAAATATTACTGAATAAATAAAATGATTACATATTTTTGCTGAAAAATTTAGACATTTGACTAAGTAACAAGGCAGTGATCTTAAAAGCTGAGGAATAACTGGGTTTAGTCTCAAGTATATAATGTAATAGCTAAAATCTATTTAAATAACATACCTGTATTATATACAAATAATTCACAGGCAATTTTTCTTCAATAGAAATAAGTAAAACAAAATTAAGTTACTTTAAAAAGTCTTGCCTTGGGGCCAAGGAGATGGCTCAGTGGAATAATTGCTTCCCTGGCAAGCACAAAGGCCTGAGTTCAATCCCTGGTTCCACCAATAAAGGACTTGCCTTGACCACTCTCCAAGTTAAAAAAAAAATTGTAAGGAATTATAAGCAATTGGTTTTTGTATAATGCATATCTAAAGTAGTACATACAAATTAATTCATATGTAAAATATTCCATGGCAGTTATTTATTCATGAATAAAGTTCTGACAGTATAACATTTTATACTACAAAACAAGAAGCAAATACAGAATGAGGCCTTAGACATTAAAAATACTCTCAATAACTACTGGTCACAATAAATCCAAGAATTCATTTCATAGTATCACTGGAGCCATACAATCTTCTTCCCTTAAGTCTGTAATCTAGACCCAGGAAGTAACTTTGAAGAGGTACCAAGGGCCTGAAAGTTCTTTTGACCTTAATTTTCTGTTGCAGTGCTACACATTTACAACGAGTTTACCCTTTTAGGGTTTCCCTCACTTTAGAATGTTTCAATTATCCTGAGCTTGCCTAATGAGCCCAGGTGTACTTTGGGGGAAAAAACAAATTAAACATAGCTGTTCAGCGGAGCTCACCTACACTAGTGGTGGTGAACCTACGGCACACATCTTGTTTTTCTTTGAAGACAAAATATGTTCATGTATGAGGTTTTAGTCAAAGTAAAACATAAGTGTTCAGGGTTAATCAGTATCATGGTTTGTGTCTAGATGTCTCCCCAAAGCTCATGCAGGGGCTTCTAGAGTTTGTGATTAAGTCGTGGTCCAGTGCTGGGGTGATGGGTGTGAGTGCTACCCCATCGCAGGGCAGTAGCCTGCAGACCATACCAGGGAGGGGAGGAGGTTTGCTCTGCCCTCGGGCCCCGTTTGCTCTCCTTGCTTTTGCTGTTTTCCATCGTTATGCACTGCTGCCCTCTGCCACGTGCCACTCTGCTTTGGAGCAGCTAGGTATGGGCTGAAACTTCCACTAATGATGAGCTAAATAAACCTTTCCTTCCTTCATTTGGGTTACCAGGTATTTTGTTCCAGCAAGGAGAGAAAAGTAACTGTGTTTTGTGTTGCAGTTAGAGTTTCCATCTCTAAACGGCTGGTCAACACTGCCTCCACTCTTCCAAACCATCATGCGCCTGCAGCACACAGTAACTAATGCTTTGAAATTACCTATTGTCGCCTCTGTCCTGCATTCCTCAACCCTATTACTAGACCTGAGTCTTCATAGTGGCAGACACTTAAGTACTTTTTTTTAATCTTTTTATGCATTTCATAATAAACATAGGCTAGGACTAAGAAACTGTCGCATACAGTTCAGGACAGCAATTTATCATAAAGAAGTTTATCATAAAGAAGAACAAGTCTTGCTAATTCATAATTAGTACAAGTGTGGAAGAAGAAATACTCATTAGTGCCAGAATCCAAACTCCTCAAATGCCCATCTACTTAGTAAGGCTGTGTGTCTGACCTTGGTTGAAAGGTATCTCAGTTTTAGAAAGAAGCAAGCAAACATGTATTTTCATAAAGGAGATCATTTGACTGCCCTGAGTTACTGATTTATGAACTTTTATTTCAAGAATGTATAGCACAGGTCTTCCCATTACTGTGGTGAAGCACTGGCTCTTAATGTCAGGACTGGCCGCCTATATCTTGACTGCTCCATTTGTATAACTTGCTTTCCGTTCCTTACAATGGCTTAGAATGAATACTTTCAATTTCTGTGATCTCTTGCGGGAAATTTACTGTTTTAAACAGGGAAAGGAGAAAAGCAAAAAAGAAGGAAGGGAAAAAGAAATTTAATTTTTAAGAACTCTTACTGTAAAGAAAGCTATGGGGTGCTACTTATTTTTATGTAATTATTGTCTTCAATAAGGCCCATTGAGGATTCTTTCTGGCACTCTGTGTGACCCTCTTAAGAATTATTCTAATCTATCACAGCTCCTTGTAGGTACTATAAGTTCGCCAGCATACATGAGCCAGTGATTCTTCACCATGTAAGTTTTCCTTCTTTTGTTCAAGTTAGATGGGAACTCCTATGATGTTTTGTAATTACTTTCACTTGGTACCAAGAATCCTCTCTAACAGTTACAAACCTATGTGATGCTTCATCCTCGACAAATTACTTTGCCACTATTTACTCGATCTTCACCCCATGAATGAATGTACAGAGATGGTGCCCATCCTTCTGTGGATACCACCACTAACCTCTTTCTAACATGAGCAGGGCTACCTCACTACATGACGCAGCCTTTAAAAGAGCAACATGAAGTGCTAATCTATCAATCCACAGCTTGCACTTGATGCTCATTCTAAACCTATGGAGTGCTGGAAATTAGGAGACAGAAAAGCAGTCTGCACACCCTTGTTCTCTGACACTTAAGGATTTAATTTGGCAAATAGCTGGAGCTCAATAGTAAGAGACTAATTTATTGATAGCTTGTAAGGACAGATTTAAATAACAAAAGATAATAACATAATTGGGCAGAAAAGTAGATTCTGAGGTGCATCCTCTGTGATTCTCATAGTAGATTAAAAAAGAGGTTAGCATTTAGACAAAAAAAGCAGCATGAACAAAAACATAGAGGTAATGAGAGCTGAAGTCTTTAAGGGGCTGATGAACAGATCCTGTATCTCTTTCATGGGCAATTAGGAATTGTCCTGTTTGGATAGAGAAGATAAGGTCACTAAATTCATTTATTGTTTAATTCATCAAGTATACCATGACTTTCTACAGTGATTTCTTAGGCAAAAAAAAAAAAACAAAAAAACAAAAAAACAAACATTGTAATGACTGCACATTTTCTGCTTAAGAAACAGCACTGACAGCCATCAGTGGCAATCTTTTCAAAGACAGAAATGCCACTTAGTGATTTTTATAAGGGATCTTTGATCCCTTGCCCATTTTCTACAGTTTCTCTTTTTATTTTTGTTTGCCATTTCCTGATTTTCATGATGTCTGAAATACTATATTAGTTTCACATTGAGATGTCTTTGTTTTCAGTCTGTCCCACAAACCACTGCCACTGTAATAGTAGGCTAAAGCACAACTCCTATCTGACTGACTCGTACTGCAAATACTGTTGACAGGATAGCCCCAGGACATCTGAGCCATGATTTCAAAGCCTCCCTATAGTGTAGTTCCAGCTGACTTTGTCTTCCATTATTTCCTACTCAACTCTATTTTATGATCAAGGTAGCTTATCTGTTATTTCCACAGGTAAGTTTCCTGTTTCTATGACTTTCATGAACTGCCTGGGAGGCATATCTTCTTCCAGTTGTCATATACAACATGTGAACTGCCTGTCTCTTTTAGAATCTGGTTAATGGCACCTCTCTATGAGCTAGAAATTTCTCTAGGCTCCAAATTTTACTTCTTCACCACAGGGTTGATACTTGTATAATTCCTTATATTGAAGTTAGCATCATATGCCTTATCTCTACATAAATCTGTAAATTTCTTCATAGCTCCTTAGGTTTTTTAGAGTGGAGAGAATGTACAAAATATGGTGGCTGTACCCCAAAATAAACATATATTGAATAAGGTGCCTGGGTGAATGCATACCCAACAAAATGGTCATTAGAGGGGTGCTAGTAATGAAGAAATTCGTGACTATCAGCTAGGTCACTTGGCCAGCAGACGGGCTGATGGGATCCAACATCTGTGTATTTAAAAAGATAGATCAGGGCTGGTGAGATAGCTCAGCAGACTAAGCAACTGCTTAAAGCTGAAGAACTGGGGTTTGATCCTTTGTACTGTATGCCACGCTGACCCTCACCCTGGGTGTGCTGAGCTGGCATGAGTCTGGATGTGATGATGCATGCCTATAATCCCAGTGCTGGGAGGCTGAAAACAGGAGGATCACTAGAGTCTGAGCTGTGTAGGGGAATCCTGTGGCAAGTACATAAAACTCAAGATAGATCAGAAATTGGGAACTGTAATAGTTTCCATCTAGTATTCTAAGTTCTAGAACTAGCCAAATGTTATTCCAGTATACAGAGGAATAATACTTGAAAGTGTATGATGTTATCAACCATTTGAATCATATAAAAGGAAGCCCCTAAAGTAGAGCAGAGCTGGGCCTAATAAGGGTTAGGGAACCAAGCGTGAACTTCACCGTGTGTGTGTGTGTGTGTGTGTGTGTGTGTGTGTGTGTGTGCAAGTGCATCTGCAGGTAGGCCTCATCTTGCCATTTCTCAGAGAAAAGTTGATATTGAGCTGAATAATCTGATTTATATTAATGTACTTTCCATCTCTATGTCCAAAGGGACCACATAATGAACTCTGCAATTTCCTCTTCCTCTCCAAGTAAAGGTAATTTCTAGTATGATGAAGTAATTAATGTAGATGAGGGTTTTTGAGGAATAGGGGTAATCAACTTTTCTACAAGGGATTCTTCCCAAGGTCAAACCAATTCGGATTCATAGCTCTAGCCCTTCACCACAGCCACTCACAATTTCGAGCTAGTAATTGAGTAAATGAGAAGTGAGTCTCTTTTCTCTCACTCTTGAGCTACCGGCCTTCAGTTGACTTTAAAATCAACATCTTTTATTGCAGAAACAGAATATGCCATTGGCTTGACAACTTAAAATGTGTTCCATGAATTGGATAAATTTGAGTTCTTAACTCTTGCCAGCTGCATGAATTCAGGCCGAAGTTTTTAATCTCTGGCCTTCAGCTAACTCACAACTAATGGAGATTATTAATAATATTTCATGCTCGTTGGGAAAGAATTAGCAGGATGGGTATGTGGCATAGTAACTTATTCATGAGAGCCACAAAGTACTTATTTTTCATCCCTTATCCCCAGCCATGTAAGTACATAAGAAAATTCCAAAGCAGATATCAAAATTCTAGCAAAATGATACATTTATATTGTTCTATTCCCTCTTAGAAAATGTCAGATGCATGCAATCTAATTTCGTGTGTTTTTTTTCCAGATTGAGAAAAAAGGGGTTTTTCCTTTTGTTTTTATTTTCACATAATTACTGTGAAAGCCAGGGATAAAATGATGTGTCTGTACTACTAGTGTCTATTATTTCCAGAAGCCAAGTCTGAGTCCAAAGCCAGGTCTTTACAAAACTTTCTGCTCTTATTCATTCTGCCCCAGCTATGGGTAATCACAGAAGCTCTCTATGTTCAACAGATAACATTCTGAAGATGGAAATCCTGAGATTAACAAAGGATGGATTAACTCAATATGTTTTCATGAATCAAGCTTCCTTCTGTGACAGCAACTCATCATCTAACAGAACTGAGAAATTGTGAGCACTAAGCGGACAGGTATTTATAGCTTTTGTTAGTATAGTAGTTTCCCTTATCCTTAGTCTTACATCTCTTTGATTTAGATGACTGTCTCAGTTATCAGTGGCTAACTGAAGTCTGGCACTTTCCAAACATAAGGACTTTATAAGTATAAACTTGACAGTGTTTTCCACACCACTCTGCTTGCCTTCACCTTGGACGGGAATCATCCTTCCGTCCCTCAAGTCCATCTGCAGGTGCTCCTTGCCTCTGTCACTTAGAAGCCATTGGGTTCAGACCCACTGTCATGGTGCTGTCTCTAAGTAGCCCTCAGATAGTAGCTCAGAGCTATCACACACAGCTACATTATTGATCCACTTGGTTGAATTACATCAGCATGGGAGAGGTGAGTATTCCGTAAGAAGATGTCTGAAGAGACTGCAGTCACGTGACTTAAATGACAGTGCCTTGGTACCATTCTATTTTAAATGATATTTAATAATTTAATAAAAATTATTTTATTTTTCAATTGTTATTAATCTCTTACTGTGCCTGATTTGTTAAACATGTGTGTACTTAATCAATCAACTGACTTTATAGGTTCATATGGATAGGGAAAAAATGCAATATTTCCTGAGGTGGTACTTTCACTGGGGGTTTTAGAAGGCCTCCCACAAGGATAAAAGGAGGACAACTACATTTTGAAAGTTCTAGGTAGTTTAATTCAAGACTCTTTAACACCAAAATTTTTGAATGTCTTAAGGCTATGTCCAAATTAAGAGTTCTATTTGGCTCTAGTTTTCAGGATTAATTATATAAAGGATCAAGGAACTACATGAGATCACCTTACACAGGAGTAATTAAAAAAAAAAAAAAAAACCTCACTCCATAAGCTTTCACCTCTGTTTCTAGAACACATAAGGAAAAATAATTTACTTGATGTTATATTTAAATTTCCACAGTTAAAATTAGCATTTGCTGGGTTATGAGACATAAGAACCCCAAAAGAAGAAAATTTAAATGATCCTAAATGCTACTATTCAGAGAATATTCTCAAAAGAACAACTAAAGCATGACACGTGCCGCTTTTGTAAACTGTGAGTAGCGTACGGAAGTCACAGAGCAAAGACACCTCCATCACCTTTCTTACCCCTAAATTCTTTTTTCGATGGTAAGTAACAATTGTTCTTACTTGTTTCTCTAGAATATATTTCAGTTATAGTTGATTTATTTGTTAACCCAACCTTATTTTATTTACACAAAAGATAAACTGAATAGTTTTTCAGTCCGAGCGGCAAACATAACCCAGCTGTCCAGGCACACAGATTTCTAACCTTACAGAAGCATGTCTTGTCATAAAGCACAGACACACCCTAGGTGTAGAGGGAGCCTTAGGAAGTGATTAGCGAGCTGGGCATGGTATCAGCCACCCGCAGATAACCACAGACAGCAGAAAGCAGTGCCTCTTTGGCAGCCTCCTTTCCCTTCATAGTTTGAATATGTTGTGGCAAATTATTTCTAGCCAAGCAGACTCTGGCCACTTTTCTCAGGCTTGGTTAGGAAGTATTTCCGTAAGGAAGACATCCTTTTTTGTGGGTACTCTTCTTGGTGTTCGCAGAATCTTTAGTTTCTAGCAGAACTGCCCAGGATAAGAGTTTAATTGACATGAGCTCAATGAACAACGAAATTTTCCAGCAGATTCATGTTCACAGCACAGGTGCTAAATATTTATAAACTAGACATGACTGTGTTTGTGGTGATTCTAAACTGCTAGATAATCCCTGGTTGCTGTATCTCTATTACATGCATTTCAAGTGGTTAGGATTTTTTAATTAATATTTATTGGTTTATTAAACTAAATGCATAGGATTACTATTAAGAGTTATCAAAGCCGGGCATGGTGGTGCATGCCTGTAATCCCAGCACTCAGGAGGCTGAGGCAGGAGGATTGTTGTGAGTTCGAGACCAGCCTGAGCTACAAAGTGAGCTTAAGGCCAGCCTGAACTGCATAGTGAGACCCTGTCTCAAAAAGACAAAAAAAAAAAAAAAATATATATATATATATATATTTCCAGGAAAGAGTTAAATATTCTATATGTCATGATTTTACTCAAGTTCTATCAAGTGCCACAACTCTTCCTGCTCTGCCCCATGGTCATCAGTAGCTCTCTCCAGCTCAGCTTCTTCTGCCCTACCCTTGTTTTCTTTATTAAATTGTGTGTTTTCTATGTTTTTCCCATTGCTGTGGTTATTCTTTTCTTCCCACTTCAGTTCTCTGCTCTTCTGAAATCACACACCATACGTGCATGCACACACACACACACACACACACACACACACACACACACACATCCACACATGTCCACAGTTGGTTTACCAGGCTGGATCCTTCCTTACCGGGATGAAGAAGTAGGCTCAGTAGTTTGTCTCTGTACACGTGCATGCTTAATTAAATGTTCTTTCAGGGCTGTCTGGACTTCTGCTGGGATATCGGGAGAAGTGTGGCTAATTTTTATTGCAGGCTCAATAGCTTTTAGCACTGGCTTTCCATTTTCTTTAACTTCCTTTTTCTCTTCAGTCTCAAAAACCTCTGTGGGGGCGCTTGAAGTGCTCTGTGGGAGGGCGCTGAGGTTTGGAGTCAGGGGTTTGCTTTTCCAGCATGGCCAGCACAACTTCCAGAAGACAAAAAGGGAGACAACCAACAAGGCCAGGCCGCAGAAGCTGACGACAACTGCTAACAAGCTGACGGAGATATCTGGAAAGCAACGACAATGCAGAGAAGTATCAGTCAGAACTGACCATTCTGGGCCAGAAATGGTGAAATACCAGAAGGTCTTAGAAAAGTTTCACCTCAGAAAAATTTTCTTTTTGTATGCAGTGAGCACATGATAACATTTACACATTACACAACAAGGGAGTCAAGGTTTTGCCCATGAGGGCTGGCAACCTGGAAGGTGCTATGAAACTGAAACTGTGACGTTGAACTCCAAACCCACACACAACAGGAAATGTTCCTGTCTGCTTCATCTTTGATCCGAAGGTCAACTCTCTCATTCTCTAAGTCAGAAACAGAAATCAGTATAAATGAGAATGACAGGACTAATCCTTAATGGGTACGTTATTAGTTATGGCTTCCAAGGCCATAGCCCTTTCCACTAACTTTGTATCTTCTACTTCACTTAGTAATAAATTGTGCAGTGGTCTGAATAACTATGTCGCCCTAAATGTTATGGATTGTGTGTATTTATCCCCCCAAAGCCTCACGCAGTCATTGAGGCATAGTTCTACAGTTTGTGATTAACTAATGGTCCAAGGACGGGATTATGGGTCTTAGTACTGCTGGGATTAGGGGTGTAAATGCTGCTGGGATTGTGGGTGTGAGTGCCACACCCAGCCTGGGGCAGAGAGCCTGAACGCAATGTAATGGAGACAGACTTGCTCTCTGCAGCCAGTGTTGTTTTTACTCCTTCCGTTTTTGCTCTTGCTGTTTTGCTGCCTTCTGCCACGGTGAACTGCCACGCTCTGCAATATGCCACTCTGCCTTGGAGCCAGCTGTGTATGGCCTGAAACCTCCAGTAACTGTGAGCTAATTAACCCTTTCCTTCCTTCCTTTTGAGGGGCTGGTATTTGTCCCAGCAACAAAAGAGGAATGACAGACAATTCACATGTTAAAATTCTACCCCAGGGTGATGGTATTACAGAGCAGGAGTCTCTGGGGGGGGGTAGCAGGCCTTTGGGCAGAGTCTTGAGGACCAACCCTTATAAAAGTGGCACAAGGCAACTCTCACCATCACCTGATGAGAATACAGGAAGTCACCCTCCAGGAACCAGGAAGGGTCCCACTCTGGCTGCTGTGTGTCCCTCCAAGATCTCCACGCTGGAGCCCTAAGGCCTCAGGCCAGCGATGTTGGGAAGCGGTGGGGTAGAGTGCTCCTGAACACCACCACCACACCGCTTGAGTTCCACTCTGTGGCGACTGAATGATTGACGCCGTGAGCAGTTTTAAAAAATGAGATATGCCTCCGGGATTATACTCCCTTAGAACACACCTGCTTGCCCTTTTAGTTTTTACTATGAATTGAAGTAACATGAGATCCTCACCATGTCTCACCACCTCATCTTGCACTTTCTAGCCTCCAGAACTGAAAGCCAAAATAAAGCTCTTACATGCACAAATGTCTCAGGTCCTCTTTCATGGTAGCAGAAAATAGACCACAAAAGGCCCTCCCTAGACATGGAACTGCCAGTGATATGATCTTGGACTTCCTGGGGTCCAACATATGCGAATTCAATTTCTGTTGTTTATAAGCCACCCAGTTTACGGTATTTTGTCATGGTAACTTGAATGGATTAAGAAAAAATATTATCTTGATATCTTTAAAGTGCATTAAAATAATTACAATATTAACACATGTGCATGGTATAAAGGGGTTTAAAGAGATATGGTTAAAAATGAGAATGGATAAACAAATAAATGAGATAGAAGCAAGAAACCTCCTTTACTGAAGAGCTGCAAACAATTAATGGGGATGCTCCGGCCTTACCACCCCACTTCTAAGTGTGGGGTGTGCATGTGCATGGGACTTTCTTCCTAAAGGCTCTGTATATAAAGGAGTAAGTTTGTGGCAGAAAAACCCACCCTTAGGGGCTGGGGACATAGCTCAGTCGAATGAGCATTTGCCTGGCAGGTGGAAGGGCCTGAGTTCAGTCTCTGGGTCTGCAAAGAAAAACAAGACAAAACAAAACAGCCAAGCTTGACTTTTCCCAGGTCATCACCAACACAGATAAGCCACACCAACAGTCTCTCAGGTGTCACAGTTTACCTGGTGAACACAATGCTTTTCCTACATTGTCTTCATGTCACTAAACCATAACCCTAGTCTAATCATGATGAAAATATCAGGCAAGTTCCAAGAGAAGGCATCTTATAGAATACCTGAAAGGTACTTATCAAACTCATCACACACACGCACGCATGCACTTAAAACTCACTCACACAGAAAGTTTAAGACACTGGGAGAGCCAAGAAGCAGCTAAGGAGAAATGACCATCAATAATGCAAGGTGGTACTGTGGGCAGGATCCTGGGCAAGAAAAAGGTCCTTAGGCAGAACCTAACACAGGGTGGACTTCAGTCAATAATGTATCCATATTAGTTGGTGAACTGTAACATGCACCATATTGACATAAGATATAAATATTAGGAGAAACTGGATATGGGGCATGTACTCTCTTACTAATTTTTTTTATAAATCTAAAATTGTTCTCAAAAGTAAAAAAAAAAACAAAAAACAAAAACTAGTACAATACCAGTTAGCGTTCCTCCTGTACACTTTGACCTTCACCTCTCAAAGATAACGAAGACTATAATCTGATGTTATAGTATTCTCGAAGCTTTATTTGAAGTTATAGTTTTCTTTTATAATGGGTACTTAGCCTCCACTTTAAATTCAAATTCTGTTTATTTTAAATGACAAATTAGGAATACGCTATGGGAAAAATTATCCTCCCTATCCCAGGACAAATTCTTACTTTGAAGTGCTAACACTCAGATTACAATTGTATTCAAACTTTTAAAATCTTTTATTTATGTATTTTTTTATTTATTTGATACATGATCTCACTATGCAGATCCTTCTGTCTCAGTCTCCCCAGCTCTGGGATTACAGGTATGTGCCACCACGCCCAGTTTCAGTGGCCAGCATGGGGCCACCGGGGTGCAGGGCCAGCATGGCATGTGGTACCAGGGATCCCACCTGGGTCCTTGCACCTATCAGGCAGGAGCTGAGACGGTGGAGCCATCTCCCTAGCCCTGTGATTGTATTCGGACATCAAGGCTCAGTGAGTACTGAAGGTTAAACAGCATCGTTTGAGTTGGCCCCTGTTCAGTGAAACTGTTATCTTTTGTAAGAGCAGGTTAGGGTACAGTCACAATCTCAGACTAAGACACAGGAAGGATGGTTGTCATGCACCCACTAAAGACAGTGGCTCAGAAGGGTGCGGTCTTGATCCCAACACCTATTCTCCAGGTCTTGTGAGGGAGTAAATTTTTGTTGTCACCATGTAATCTGGTGTATTCGGTTATGGAAACCTTGGCAAACTAATACAAAGTATCTAACTTCCTTCAACCATCACTTTAAATCTCAGTCCTAACACTGTATAGAATTTACCACTGAAATTAGGTATGTCTGTTCAGCCCTCACTCTAACAAGCCAAAATGGCTCCTTTGAGATCATGAACAATTTGGGCATAGTGTGTACACCTGCAATGCTGGAAGAGCGAGGCTGCAGCAGGGGGATCACCATTTCAAGCTGACCCTAGGGAACACTTTAGCAATTTAAAAAGACCCTGTTTCAAAATTTAAAAAACAGAAAGACTAGGGTTACTGTTCAGTGTGAAGGCCCTAGGTTCAATGCTTGAAATAAACAAAATAAAAAAGCACAACTATAATGATACTCTTTTCTTACACACACTACTTCCACACAATCTTCCTTCCATGTACTTTATTATTTTGCTCAGTATCTGAAGCCTAACTTCATGTTAATTTCTTTTCTTTTTTTTTTTTTTTTTTTTTTTTTTTTTTTTTTTTTTTTTTTTTTTTTTTTTTTTCAGTGGAACCGGGGATTGAACTCAGGCCCTGTGCTTGCCAAGGAAGTGCTTATTCCACTGAGCCATCTCCCCAGCCCCTCGTTCATGTTAATAGTCTACGTAGTAGTTCTTCAATGTGGAGATTAGGATTAGGACCATAACACTATAAATTACTCTATAATGAGCTTCCTTGTACTTTTTCTTCATGTATGTATTCTGAATTTTACCTTAGAATAGGAGTGCTGGGTATTAAGTTGTACACGTAATTAGCTTTACTAGATATTTTCAAGATGAGTTCCAAAGTTGCTATAACAGAAACATTATGTTAATTTACTAGTTTCTACAATTTCAGAAAATGTTGTACTTTAATTTCACTGATCTAATAGGGAAATAATACCTTGATTTACTTCACATTTTTCTCATCAGCAAAATACAATTTGCAGCTAATGGAAATCCCCTGAGAAACTGTGAAGCATTTCTAAGTTTCTATTGCTACTTAATTATAAAAATGAAAATTAATCTGAAATTATGTCATATGAACATTAATATTTTCCTGTTGTTTACTAAGGCAGTCATTGTATGTTTTTCATTTGTACTCTATTGATGAAAATGGTATGACTGTCTTTTAAATTTCATTTTACTTTAATTACTTACATCATATCCTGAAGAAAAGTCAAAGATATAAGAGGAATGCATCTAGTTATTTGCTATGGTTCGAAAAGGAATAAGTTATGTCCATTTTATGAGTTACAAGTGCAGTTCTGCTTCTGCTCTTCAATGTTCTTCCTTAAAGATTGGTCTTCAAAACTTCACCCCAATGCAATGGTGTGGGAAAGCCCTGAGAAGTCCTGGGATAGTACTGGGAAGTACTTGATAAGAGCTGCTCATTCCTGGGGGCTCTGCTTTCATGGGTGAATGAATGGTTTTCCTACAGGGGAAGTTCTGGTGTGTGACAAAAGAGTACCTCTCCCGTCCTGTTGGCCTGCTGTCCTCTCTTATTTTGCCATGGGCCACAGAAACACACAACATGAAGCTCTTCCCCAGGTGCCACCGGACGAGGTGGAGGTTGGGTTTCCGAGCTTTTAGAATTGTGAGAATTAGATTTCTTTCCTTGTGAATACCCCGTCTGCATCTCTGTGTTATAGTGCCACAAAATGGACAAAGACAGGTCCGTAATAGGCTTGTATTTTCAACTGTACTTATTCTCTTTATACTCTGTATAAATCAGCTCAAGTAACTTCTTCAAGAAGTGTTTTATTTTTATCAAATTGGAAGCAAAAGCCAATGCATAAGGAAACTATAGGGCAGCAATAGTTTCAGGGAAACTCAGGGAAAGGATGCAGGTAGTTATCAGTTTCTGAACATGCCTAGGGTTCAGGCCTGAGGGACACTTGTACACTCTTCCCACGAAGGTTTTATTTATAACCCGGTCTGGCTGCTGCTTCTAAGATGCTGTCTGGAATCCTAAGTGCTTATGTCAGGAAACTGTGGAAATTTCTGAGCTTATATCTACTTTCTCACTTCTAACATTTTTATTTTTAAAATATATTGTGCTATAATTTGGGAGACCATTTAGTATTTCTTCCAAACTGGGATGTTTTTGAATGTGAAAGTTGGTGTATGAATAAAGTCAGGGTAGCCAGAAGTCTGGTCCTGCCACTGGGATGTACAGTCACTCTACCTCTCAGCGTGATAAATTCCAGGTGTCCCTTTAAATCTAAAAACTTTAAGAAAAACTTTACAAAAATAAAAACTTATCTCTTCACCTTCATCTTCCTTTGACACTCCTTTTCCAGCAAGCCACCTGGAGTGCAGACATGTGGGTGAAGCCATCTGTACTGAAGCTGAACCACACACAACACCCTGCGGTATCTGTGTGGCTTGATCCTTGGCCACTGGTCAGTGCATTCTCCTACCAAACCCTCACCGACTGTTCCTTAGCCCAGCCACACACTGTTTCTCCTTATTTTGTCTGAGCTATTTCACATGGTTCCTACAAGTTCCCATTTAGCCATCTGAAAGATCTACAATCATCCTTTCCCGATCCAGTCCAAGAGTGCCTCTTGCTGAAGTCGTTACCTTGTAAGGGTGTCTAAAGCACACTCACTCAGCATAGCACGGCCTATGATCTTTTTACCCCCAAAACTCTTGGGAGTTTGTTTTTTAAAAAATACCATTTTATTTTGACTATTAGATACATCACATGATAGCCCTTATCTGGGATAGCATCCTGTATATTGCATCTATAATGAAATATATAAATTGATCACAGTTGAATCACTGAAGGCTACAATTATGGAGTGGGGTCAGGTACCATGAAGTCTCTGCAAAGGTCACTGTGGTGGGCATCTGAAGCACACGTGAAAGAACTGGAGCATACTGCCTCCATTGAAAGGGAAAGGATGGCTCTCAGTGCTGGAGAGCTCTCCAGACTTGGGGCAGAAAGTCAAATAAATTCTTGTTTATACCAGTGTAATTTATCTCTCCAAAGGAGAAGATAGCATCAACTGTCAATGGTTTACAGTAACTTCAAAGTAATTTAAGATATTTAAAAAGAACAAGAAAATTTTTGAATAGTAGCTTTTGAGAACACAAGAAAATTGAGTAAGAAAATGTATGTGGCTGGTCAGAATTTAGAGTGTTTTTCAATTTGGAATGAGACTGGTCAGCCCGGATTTTATACCTTCTAGATACTAAGGCACTTTGGTGTAAGGATTGAGAGGCAGATAGAGTTATCTATGTGAAGGGTTTTGATTTGTTTTTCTAAGAGAATGTGATAAATTCCAAAGATGACAGTGACTGTAAGGATGAAATACACAACACTGGTATTTTGCCAGACTTATTGACAAGGGGATTTACAGATAAGTAGAGATTGATGGGTGGAGTTTCTGAGGAGCTTTTGTTTGAGCATGACAATGTAAAAAGAGAGGACAGGTGGAGAAAAGGTTCCTCTGGGAAAGGGACCACTCACGGGAGGCTGGGTGGCGGATGGGAAGGGCCAGCCTCCTCTTCTAGGATGTTTAAATCACCCAATTCAGTGGCAAAGCCTGATGAGTCGGCTCTCTCTAGCTCAAATTTTCAATGTCTCCAGATAATTAAAAAGAATCCATTATGCGATACTCATCCTATTATATCTTGGTAAGATTAGAAGTTAATAAAATTTACAAAATTAGATGAGTCTCTGAGATAATCTGATTTAAAATTGCTCCAATTCTGGTTTGATTACATACATTTGAATAAATATTGCTCTAGGGCTGTCCACCTACCTATGTCTCTGTCTGACTGTACAACTCTCATTTATTTTAGCTATAAAGATTTTCCTTCATTTTTTCTTAATATAGCAAAATAAGGTAGCACAGTACTGGGAAGACTGATAAAAGACCAGTCTCAGGAGAAAACACAGTATCCCACAAATGTTAGTTCCTTAGAAACGGGTATGGAGAAAAGCTTCATTTCACTGGTCTACCTTATGTTATTTTTTGTTTGTTTTTGTACTGGTTTTTGTTGTACAAGGTGTATACATGATATTCTATTTATAAACACTATTAGAGCAGATGCTTCTAATCAATGAATTAAGAGAATGTAGCTGTTTACCCATCTTTTTTAAAGCTGAATTACAGTACAGTTTCAATAATTAATACTTTTTATCTTCCTAGTGGTTATCCATAGTACAAGAAGCAGACAGGCTATCCTGTCCAAACACTATTAGTGCAAATCTTTCTTCTCATAGAGTTATGCAAAAGTACTGCATATTTATCCTAGCTATACTG
The DNA here is from genome assembly GCA_004027165.1 of Ctenomys sociabilis. Classification (NCBI taxonomy): domain Eukaryota; kingdom Metazoa; phylum Chordata; class Mammalia; order Rodentia; family Ctenomyidae; genus Ctenomys; species Ctenomys sociabilis. The sequence continues at coordinate 24,009 of PVKA01012896.1, read as the reverse complement.
TTTATACAAACACAGCATGGTTCTTCCTTTGTATCCCCCCTTTTTTTGTTTAGTCCTGTCAAATATGGGCATTCTATTGTCATTCCATCATTATAGGTGCCTGAACTCAGTGAAACAATCCAACACAGTCCAGCAGTCCACAATAATAGTGGGTTATCTGAAGAAGTTGTTGACTAGAACCATTTACAGCTCAGCTTATTATGATGGCCTTATTTTATATACCTCATTTTTAAACTTTTCTGCTACATGGTTAAGACTGAGATAAAGCAAGACCTATATACAAAAAAAATGTAGCTTTTGTATCTAATGAGGTCAGTCAAGTCCCCTCAGGGTTTATCCTGTAACCCTGTACATCACTCTGTAGATCCTTTGTCAGTGTCAGCCGTGTGGATGAATCACGGCCATTGCTTGACCAGTTTGCTCTCTGTGAAAGCCTGAGAGAAAGTTTTATGTCCATGTATCTCGCCTTAGGCACACTATACATCATTGATCACCTTCTTCTGTGGCTTCATAATCTTCTTAATTAGAAAATTTGGGCCACAACTGAGTTACATGATGCTACAGTACAGGTTCTCCTATGTCCTGAGTCTTCACTGATCTTGAAAGGCTAGGGACAAAATGTCGGCTGACCTTGTGGCCCTTCCATTTCTCCAGTTTTTGATCTGTGAACTTAGGTTGTTAACCATCCCAAAGAAAAGCTGATTAGTACCCTGCAACATATGCAGTTAAGTTTACCCTAACTATCTGACTAACTTTTTTTTAGTTGTTGTTATATCTTTCTATTTGTATCTCTTCTTTTGATTTCTTATACTAGGGAGACTATAAGATATTTGCACATGTCTGGTTTATTTCACTTATGAGTATATGTTCAAGTGGCATCCACTTCAGTATAAATGCTTCAAGTTTATCATTCTTTATAGCTGAGTAATACTCCATTGTATAAAATTACCACATCTTTTTCTACCATTCCTCATGTGACAGGCATCTTGGATGCTTCCAAGATTTGGCTATCACAAATTGTGCTGCTATAGACATAGATACACATAAATCACTATGATATGATGTTTTCAGTTCCTCCAGGAAAATTCCCAGTCGTGGGATAGCTGGCTTGAATAGGATTTTCAGTCCTACTCTTTTGAGGAGTCTCCACACTGATCTCCACAATGGTTGTACCAGTCTACATTCCCACCAGCAATGGAGAAGGGTTCCCTTTTCCCCACATCTTCTCCAACATTTGTTGTTGGTTTATTTCTTTATGATAGCCATTCTTTCTGGAGTGAGATGGTATCTCAGTGTTGTTTTTATTTGCATTTCATGGATGGCTAGCGATGTGGAGCATTTTTTTAATGTATTTTTTCACTTCTTTAATTTCATCCTCTGAGAAGTGTGTATTCATCTCAGATGCCCATTTCTGGATTGGGTCTTTAAATTTGAGGGCCCTACTGTATCTTAGTTCTTTACAAATTCTAGAGAGCAGACCTTTGTCTGAGTGCTTATGAGTTAGGATTTTTTTGAAATTTGTGGGTTGTCTTTTCACTTTGTTGATCGGTCTATATTACAAAACTATCATATTTGTTTTATTTTATTCACTGTGGCTGGTGAATACAACTACTCACGTAACCTAATCTTGACTGCAGAAGAGCGTAGTCTAATTATTGCGCTCTCAATTCCAACTCCCACTGCTGCAAGTTAATTTGCCTGTATATCCTTATTTTTCATTTTCAAATTCTACTCCTCTTCAGACTTTTAAATTGTATAAGACTGCGATTTCCCACAATTCATCAGAAACCATACTTTAATTCATGGATATTTCAGGGGGTTTGTTTCTTTGGGTACCCATCCTGGGTACCATGGATCTCTGTTTACAGTCCCCCACAGTACAGAAGGTGGAGAAGAAAACTCAGAGCTGCAGCTTGCTCCTCAAAGCAGAAGCAGCCGGCCCTCTAGTATAAAACAGTGGGGCTATCTTTGAAGTCGTCTTATTTCTACCACTGCTATGAGATTACTATTACAGTGGGTCACAGCTCCAATTTCTGTAACAAAGACTCAAATTAATAGTGACTGGAACTATATAGTCTATTTTCCTCACGTACAGAGAAGTGGCATCCAACATCAGTGGGCCAGGGCAGACAGATGAAATCGAAGGTTTCTGAGTGAAGCTTCACTTCTTCCATATCCTTATTCACTTATTCCAAAAAGTTTATTTATTTATTTTTGTCAAAAGTCCAACATGGAAAGCCACGTGTCTACACTCCAGCTAGCTTGCTGGAACAAGAACATCAAAGGAAGACGAAGGTGAAGGGAGAAGCTTGTATTTTCGTAAAGTTTTTATTGTTGAGATTTTAGATGTAAGGGCACACCCATGAGGTCACTCAGGCCACTGCTGCCAACACGGTGAGACTCCAGTAGGCAGAAGTCGGAGTGCGGCCTCACCACAGACCCCCCCCTGTAAACACAACGGACCTCGCAGTGCCTTCAGATTTGAGATAATGGGAACCGGCACCGGAAATCTTTTCAGACATGAATAGTAGTGCTCATCTCCATTCCAAGTTTTGTATTTTAAAAAGCTGGTAAATTAATGCAGTCACAGCCGGGCACGGTGGTGCAAACCCGCAATCCCGGCACTCAGGAGGCTGAGGCAGGAGCATCACTGGGTATCTGCGGACAGCCTGATCTACACAGGGAGAACCTGTCTAAAAAATATGTGGTGGTAGCCTAAGTAATTTTTTTCACAAAATCAAAATTATAATGAAGATTAGATTAGTAATGTAATAGAGTGATAGTGAGATACGAAATGATAGAAATGGGCCTTTTTTTTTCTAGTATGAAAATGTGGAAGAAATAAGAAAGATCATGCCATATCTTCTTGGGAAGTGACATAGTTCTTAATTCACTCCAGTACAACTGTCTTTCTTTTACCTGGCAAGCTCAAAGGAAAGTTTCCACTGATACATGTTTCTAAGGTGCAATTATATAGACATTCAGGATGTGTAAAATTCATGGTAATATGAAAATAATAATTAAGTCATTATTTGTATCTGTAGAGAAAACACACAAAGTCCCCCTATTCATTTCAAACCCTTATCATAGACCCAAAGTGACTTTATCTAGCAAAATATGATCTAATTTCAAGGTTTTTATTTACTTATCTTGCTTAAATTGAAATAGTTCAATGAAACTCATTACTGCTTAGCTGAAGACCTATTCCTCTCTTTAAGAAACAGAAAAAACTATGAATGGATTTAGAAGAATTTGTCTAAAATTTCATTTTAGATCTTACTTCCTGATGGAAATTATATAAAAATTGCAGTTACAACACTAATGAATTAAATTCTTATTAAAATATTTATATTAAGGTTAGTCCCGTACCCCTGGGAGGTGCATGTGATTTAGCACTATGTGGGTTTAGCTTCAGCAGCGATGATTTTGTGGCGAGCACTCTCTTTCAAGCAATATGGGTACCTTGAACCTGAGAAGAATTCAAGCTGCAATGACAGGGTGACCAAAAATGAGTCCAAATCCAGTTAAAAAATGGTTCTATATATTTAAGTCACACTATGTATAAACAGTAACATTTGAGCCCAGAACATTGCTTTGCATTTTACCAAGCATTCTATTGTATTGTGTTGTGCAGTAGAATGAATGTAGTGGCTGACATACCTACTTTCTGAGAAAGGGAGAGTCAGTGGTTAAAAGAGGGGGGAAAAGCATAAAAAATTTCATCAAAATCTACTCTTCTAAAAATGGTGCCTGATGGGATTTATAGTGTACTTATGCTTGTCACATGCAAACCAACTGTTGCACAAGAGGAATTAGCATGGGATGCTGCCAAGTCTTTGCAAATTTTACTAAAACGTGAGCCTGGTTAACTTGCTTGGGGACTCTTAGTGCACGGGGACACTATTGCTGTTACTATTATGGTCAAGCAGATGGTGGTGCTTGTTCTTTAGTGACATTTAAAATACAATGGAAAATATGTATCTATGTGATTCTTAGCTCCTTCCATGTAGAGCAACTCTGGCTGGTGTTACTTGAATCACTTTCCATGTCTATGTGAAGGATCTGAAGCTTCTAACAGTTGGTACAGTGTGAGAATCACCAAGCCCATCTGGGCAGGGCTGATGGCTCGCAAATAAGCAACCACTCCATGATCAGAAATATCAGCTGCTGGAAGGACTTTTACTTAGGGACTTACAGTAAGGCCACAAAGGCACAAGTTGAAGAAAATCTACCTTAAAGCACAGTGTGAAGCTGGGTGGCTAGTAATATAATTAAATATTTAGTGCATAAACTTGGAGGCTACATCATAGATATCTGTGTACATCAGAAGTCTACTTAAAGATCAATGTAGTTTACCTCTGTTGCAAAAATTTGCAAATGGAAAGTGTAATCTAATTGATCTTTGCATTTCATACACAGCTGAATAAAACATCTTCCATGCAGACAGCTGTGTAAAATACATATTTACCGAATAAATCACAGGCTCCACTTGAATAGAATCCATTTGTCCTTAAGGGAAGAACAATGTTCCTGCAAAGGTTTTAGATTAATCCCTCCACCTCCTTTGTGTTCCCAAGGGAATACCTCAAAGGAATTAACACTACAAGTACTTCTCACAGTGCTTAGGACAAGTTCAGAACATTTCCTATGATTTCTATTCCGTTTTATCTTAAACTTGCTTAGTTGTCCATTTTAGGAAGATTTAAAAGCCAGCACCGGTCAATCTTCACGCGCTTTGCTGCTTTTGAAGTAACCAAATGCTTGGAAAACATCGGTGTTTGTAATCACAGCGGGGCGGGAGAGAAGAATTAAGCGTATCCACAGCAAAGGGTCCTCCCCAGGTCCCTCGCTCTGGGTTTCAGTTTAAGCATCCATAGCATTTACACGTGTCAGAGCAAGTGTGCTGTACCACCCCTCCCGGGGGGTGCACCGCTTTAGCCTTTCCGTCCTGTGCACGTGGCACACACACAAGGTGTTCGCTGGGTCCCTTACAAGTTTCATTTTCCGTCCTCTCCTAGGGATTTAAATACCTACTGAACTAACAGAAAAGATTCTCCGCTGAGTTTATACATTTCCAAAGCAAGTTTCAGGCGTGCATACCGCAGCAGTTAAGGTCTGAGTCACTGAGTCCCAGCAGCGGCTCGGGCTCCTCAAACGCAGGAGCCTCAGTCTGGCAGCCTTGGCCACCAACGGAGAACCTATGGCTCTGCAGAGAGCCAGCAAACAAAGGCAGACGGCAGCCAAACCAATCAGAGCCCACCCCGCCCGTCTCCCTTTGCTTTCTCTTCCTCCGAGAGCGGGTGTGGGAGGGGGCGTCACTGAGGGCGCCGCTTCCTCCCCTCCTGGATCTCTACTGTCCCGCGTGGCCGTCTAGCTCCGACCTGTTGCCCTGGCTACCTGCGACTGAGCAGATCCTCCAGGGCACCAACGCGACAGGGGGAAGCTGCGGGGAAGAAACGAGACCTGCAAAAGGCACAGTGGCCTCTTGGCTGGACGCCCCAAACCTGGAAAACCGTGCGGGCAGCGCAAGGCTCGACCTTCACTGCCCGGGGCGTCTGAGCGTCACACAGCCGCCAGCTTCCTAGTGGCCCCTGCGCACAGCGCAGCAATCTGGACAAATGCGCCCTGTCACGAGTGGGTCAAACCTTTCCCCCAAGCCTCACCCAAAAGGTGGCTGTGATTAGCCCCGGACCCCAAACCTGGAGAGAAATCTGTCACCTGCGCGGTCTTCCCACCTCGAGTTCTGGGGCGCTCTCTGCGCCGTGCACCCCAACCCGCTCTTCTTTCCAGTTTCCCGAGGGCCGGGAGGACGCCCGTGCCCGCATGGAGCGGCTGGATCAGCTTTTCCCTCTTTGAGTCCTGAGCCTTAGGGTCGCCTCAAAATGGAATCAGTGATCCCCCCACAGTTTCCCACTGTTGTCGTGAAGTCCCCGAAAACAACTCCCGCAGTGCTGAAAGGCCGGAAGAGCTCTCCGGTGCTCGACAGGTTGCGGCCGAAAGTTCCCCCTCCCGGGACTTCCCCACTCTGAGCTCCAGGGTGGCCCCGGGTCCTCAGGGTTCTCCGCGTCCACGCACGACTCGAGCTGTGACCGAGCCCCGCGGGGCCATCCGGGTGGCCCGAACTCTGCGCGCTACCTACCCAATCAGGCTCCGGTGCGAGGTCGCCCCCGCGAGGGTCCCTGCGCCCCAGGCGTGGTAGGCGTGGAGAGCGCGGGTCCCAGAGAGCCCGACTGCGGGGCCCCGACCCCTCGCGCCTGGTCGCAGCAGAGCCCGCAACCGGCCGCGAGGTAGGAGGCGGGCGCGGATCCCGGTCCCCGTACGAGAGCCGTTCGTTACCTGTGCTTCCCCCGGCCTGGCTGCCGCGCTCCGGCGGGAAGATGCCCGAGCACTTCTCCCACTCCACCTGGCCCGCGAAGCACAGCTCGGTGACGATGTGCAGCGCCTTCTGGCACAGGCTGCTCACGCCGTCTTCCTTGTGGAAACTCATCGTCGGGCTGTGCTCCGCCGCCGCCGGCCCGGGCCCTCCCGGTTACCTCGAGGCGGACCCCTGTCGCGCCTTAAGCCATCGCCGGCCCGCCGGCTCTGGGGTGAGCGCGCTCCGCAGCCCTCAACTCCTAGGCGCCCGGAGTTGGCCCCATGGCGCGGCGAGCTCTGCGCCGACTCTCCCGCCGCGCAGGCGAGCCCAGGCGAGCCTGAGCGCCCGGAGGAGCGCTAGGGGCGGGTGCGGCGCTCGAGCGCGAGAGGCCCAGCCCCCCTGGCGGGGCGGCCCCGGGTGGCGGGGGCGAGCGCGCGGTCCCGCGCATGGGTGGCCGGGCCGAGGGGGTGCAGTGAGCCCGCCGGTGTTGCTGTCCACCGCTGTACTCTTTCGAGCCGCAGCCCCTCTTTCTCCAACTTTTATCTCTCTATTCTCCCAGGTTCTGGTTTTCTAGAAAAGTCATTCTAGAAAAAAAAAAAAAAAAAAAAAAAAAAAAGCCTTAAATCAGAAAGGCACACATTAATCAAAAAACGTCTATAAAAAGAATAAAAACATATTTCTGCAAAATTTTTTTTAAATGATCTCGAGCACTGATGGTTTAGCGACAAAATATTTTTACCCAGATTATTACTAGTAGGGAAATTAACCATAAGGTGCGTTTCTGTTCACCAGGTTATGAATAGGCACATTTGAATGAATTGCTTTTGTTGTCTTTAACCCTAGTTAGTTGCATATTTCAAATACAAAGGAATATGTCAGATAGGATTCTGTTAATTAAGGTGTAATTGGCAATTGAGAATGTGTAATTTGGTACCCTTTTGCTAGTGACTTAACTATGGAAAATAATTAGTAAATACATGCCACGAGGTTAATTATGCATATGCATAGTTTTAAAATTATTTCCGCACAGGTTGATCCCTGGTGATTGATTGATTATATTTGAAATGAAATGTCCTGAAGCGGTTAGTCTATCTGTGTTAGAATAAATAGTCCTGGTACAAATTGCTAGGCAATCCAGGGTACATCCTCTTCTTTGTGGGGACCTCATGGTAAAGCTTGCCATAAATATTAGGCACAACATCCCAGTAGGTAAGTAAACACTCACAGCTGAATCATTTTGACTTGACTCATAGGACAACTGGTTTATCCAGGATTATTTTTACCATGAATCGAGACAAACAAATCTGCACTGTTCATTTATTCTTTTGTTTTTGTGCACATTGATTTGGCTGTCTTTTACATAAAAAAAATAATGTCACTGTCAGTTTAAAAATATCGAACATGTGCTGCGTGTGCCAAGTAGCCCACTGTAGTGAGCCCCTTTTGGATCCCTTCTCCTTGTTCTACCGTCCAATCAGCCTCTGCTTTCAGTAGATTTTTCTTTTTTTTTTTTTTTTTCTTTTGTTTGGTGAAACTAGGGATTGAACTCAGGCCCTTTTTTTGTGGAACCAGGGATCAAACTCAGGTCCTTGCACTTGCCAGGGAAGCGCTTATTCCACTGAGCCATCTCCCCAGCCCCCAGCCTCTGCTTTCAGACTTACTGTGGGAAGAAACAGCTACGTGGGCGGACTGACGAATAATTTAGCCTTACGCTACTTCCACACTCTAATTGCTAAAGTGCAGTAGTGCAGAAGGTCGCTCTAATGACCCTCGTAGGTTTGATTTCCGTGCTAAGTATCAAGTGAATGAATTTTGCAAGTAACTTTCCAGGTGTTTGTTTATGCTGTTCTTGGCCTGTCGCTGCTCTAACCGTTGTGTTTCTAAAACAAAAGGATTAATTCGACTTGGATTAATTCATTTTTTTAATCCCATTTGCCTGCTAGCACTTTTCTGCTGTCTAAAATGAATACCATAAAGCTTCGATTTTTCTCTTTGTTCTTCTGACCATCTCTTAGCTCATTAGCAGGTAAGGTAAAGCAAAACATCTTTACTTGTCACTAAGAGCTCACTAAGAGTTTTGGAAAAAAAAAAAAAGCAGAAATCCCATTCAAGGCCATTTCTTTATCATTGCTGAGGGATAAGCATTTTCAGTTCTCCCTCTTTAAATTGCTTTTTTGCTAACTGTTTCAACTACCAAGCACATAGAATGCAAGCAATATAGCTTGCATTGATAGTCCTTCCACACACGTGTGCTCAAGGAATTGGAGTTGCTAAACTACTGAAGAGAGGGGCTGCTCCCTGAGCTCCACTTGCTATAGAGAGAGCCCTGTAGTGGGCCTTGAGTCAACAGGTGCTGGCGGCAGTGGCCTTCCAGGGGCAGTGGCTGGGGTTGCAATGCCTAAGAGAAATCTCTGGGAACTAAGCCTCCCTCAGGAGTGGCAACTGTTAATATCACTGGAGCATTTTCCAGTTCCTATATCTTTTTCTTTACCTCTTTTCAAATCCTTAAGGAGAAAGAGTTGTAAGGAAGAAGAAGAAGAAGAAGAAGAAGAAGAAGAAGAAGGAGGAGGAGGAGGAGGAGGAGGAGGAGGAGGAGGAGGAGGAGGACGAGGACGAGGATGAGGACGAGGACGAGGAGAAAAAGAGTTGCAAGGTAAGATGTGGAAATCAACCCTAATCTGTGCATTCAGACGTTCTTTGACCCTGCTATGGTTTGCATCCACAATAGCCACAAAGGCTTATCCTCTCCAAGTAGGACCCAGTGGAGCACTGCTCAGAGGTGGGGTTCTGGGGATGGGATTGGAACCTGGGGTCCTGGAAACCGGGCGGGGCCTTGCTGGAGGAAGTCAGGCAGGAGGCATCCCCAGAAGAGGGGCTCTTCTCTCCCTGCCTCCTGTCCATGACCAGAGCCACTGGGTCCAGCACAGACTCCACTCTTTGCCTCACCACCCACTATCCCAGAGGCAGAAGGGTCAGGTGACGGAGGATGGAAACCTCCGAAATCATGAACCCGAATCAGTCTGTCCTCTTGGAAATTGATCTACTTGGGTTTTTTGTCCCAGTTGCAGGAAGTGGACTAACATCAACCCAGGGCAGCAACTAAAAAGTGAAAGAGGGAAATCTCAGAGCAGCTCAGCTCAGTCCTAGTGAAAATCAGAGACAACTGTTAAATTTCAACATGCTTAAAATGTATGTTTTCTCCACTGTTTCTTGCAGGCAGCCCAGACTCATACAGTCTAAATAGATACTTGGGCCTGTGTATGCATGCTAAAATTTAAAAAATGGCGTTATGGCTCCCTTCCACCTGCCCGTGCTGGTGACTGTGGTTCATGTAGGTGGGAATCGCTGTGAGACTTCCAAGGTGATTCTGACTCTGTCCAGAGCCTGTCTCTGGAATACTCCGGTCTTCTCCTTTTCTATTGTGTTTATCCATTTTCTTAATGGATACTCGGCGTGCATTTCAATCTGTGACTCTTATGAGTTTGAAAAATTCTACTGATTTATTATTCCTTTCAAAGCACTCTGACTTCCATTTTCTTTGTGAAGCTCTTTCCTGGTCTTCCTTGTGTTAGACTTTTGCCCACCAGGACTGAGTCTCCAATTTTCACTTACTCTTATTCTCCATCTCTGTTATCCCTAATTCTTAGATTCTAATTTTGGGTGATAACATTGACTTTGTCCTCTGATCTTTCTATTTAAATACTCCAAGGTTAGCTCTCGTAGTCCTATGACCTCTGCATACCATCTGCTTGACTGAATTTTTTATTTCATGGATGCAGTGTCTTTTATTTTCTGACCATATTAATTATGCATGATTAACTCTCACCTATGTCTGTCTTGTTTCTTTTTGTCTGGCAACTTTTTTGCTGTTTAGTTGTTGTTCTTTATATTGGTGGATTTTTTTTCTGGGCTCTGATCATCTTGGATTCTGCACTTAAGATCACGATAATGTGGTTTTGAAATCTGCTGTGTTGATAGCTGGACTGGGCCATAGTTTTAGCGATAACACCACAAATATCAGTATTGATAGCCTTATTCCCCAGAGTGCTTCCTGTCACCTCACAGGGAAGGTTACTAGGGGCATGGAGCTATCACTGAAGCCTGCTTGCTCCTAATAAGCCCTCATATTTATTACATCGGAAGACTCCCCTGGCCTCCCTCCCACCCCCACATTTGGATCTGGTGTAGGGTCTGAAACCTTTCGAGGTTAATATTTCAGAGAAAACCCCTAATTTCAAGCTTGGGGATGGGTGAGCACTGAGCTAAAAGATATGTGGGTGGGGATGTAGACTTCAAAACCTGTTAAGAATTTCATGGAAGGCAGAACAAGACAGCAGCTAAGACCCTCCTGCCCTCACCTCCTTGCAGGCCTAAGCTGCAGAGATGAGCACACACCCAAATACTTTGATGTCGCTGTGGAAAATTGTCCTACTGGGAAATAACTATATTAATACCTTCACTGTGGTTTGTAAAACTCCTATACGAAGTTGGTGTCTGCCAATTTTCATTGCTCTTTTCTAAGTTATTCATGCCCTTTTTAATTTTTTCTGTTTTTCCTTTGTAGCATGAATCATGAAGTTAATAATTTGTTGTAAGGTCAGGAAGGAAGGGACTCTGTCCTCATCACCATTCTCAGGTGGCTGGCACCATGTCACCCGTCATAGTCACTCAGTAAACACTAGCAAGCCAATTCATTCATTTATATCATTTGTCTCCCTTATATGTTTCATTCTGATGTCATCAGCACATGAAGAGAAGGTGATTATAATGGAACAGATCTTTTGAGAAGAAAAATGGACAGTTATATGTTAGCAGCAGATGCTAAATTCAGAACCTTGTTTATGTGTTGTGTTTTACATATATGAATTAGTAGTAATAATCATAGCTACCAGATCTGCTATAGAATCAATATAAAGTAAATATTTTGCTATATAGTTGTTACAGTAAGTCATATATAATAACTTATGTAGCACAATGAGTTGTATAGTTCTAAACATTTTGCATATATTAATTCCTTTAATTCTAATAGTAAACTTACACAATAGTTACTATGATTCTGACCTTACACATGAGGCAACTGAGCTCCAGAGAGATTAGGTACCTGCATTGGCCAGGGTTTTACTTAGAGGAACGGATATAATATAAGGAACAGATATTAACACAAGATCTACAATCCATAAAGAATCACAGGACAGTCAGCCACAGAGCCAGATGAGGGAGCTGGCAGAGGGCGACAGCACGCCCCAGACTGAAGAACTCAGTTCCGAGGTCTGAAGCTCACTGCTGTGCTCCGCGCAAGTCTCTGTTCCTCAGCGAATGGGTCTGCGATGGAAGACTGAGGAGTCTGCGATGGATGCTGAGGAGTCTGTGATGGAAGGCGAAGGATCCAAGCTGGAGGCGAAGAGTCTGCGCTGCAAGCCATGCTCACCCAGCCGAATGCCAAGACTGAAGTTCCTCCCACAAAGTGGAACCTCGACTCCTTCCTCAGCCCTTTATATGGTGTCTTTGTGCTGAGTCACTCTGGGGGCTGACCAATCGTGCTCCAGGGCGGACCCCCACCTGCCGAACTGTGAGGCGGAGTCATCTTGCCAGGTTGACACATTGTATCAGTCACTATAGTACCATATCGTAGGCCATAGTTTAGAGTCTAAGTTTGGTCTTAAGACTTCAGGGTTGCAGAGTATAGGATCTTAACATTGTCTCTTCATAAGGTACATGTAGAATAGACAGCATGAGGTTAAAGGACCATTGATTCATGCAGCTGAATCAGTAATAACATGTAATGGTGAAAATACAGTCTTTATTCTCTGCTTGTATTAGAAATCAGCTATAGGCCTTAATAGTGACACTAAGAAACCAGTATACATCTTACTGTTCTCCTCTGACATATGACCACATGAGCATGTGAAGGACGCATATAGGAAGGCATTTTCCTTTTGTTTACATTTTCTTAAAATGTGCAGTAACTAATGAAATTCCCCTCAAGTTTAGATGATGCAGCTTTAAATAATTACTTTTGTTTGTTTTTTGAAGTAATTGAAAGATAGAAATTGAAATACAGAAATTTAGTATATTTAAGGGTTACAGTGTGATGAATCTATTATCTATCTATCTACCTATCTATCTACCTATCTATCAGAATGCCACAAACTCATCCATGACCGCAAACGGTTACATTTTTAGGGGGTACATGTGCATTGGAGAGTGAAGACTGAAAATGCTTGAGATGTACTCAGTGAATTATTTGCATGGTTGTCACGTACATTCTCAGTGTATTATAACACGGTGATTAATTTTTTAATGATGAAAAAAATTTAATGAGATGATATCTCATATTTTTTCAGTTATTTTCTATTAATACAAATTTATTCTGTGCTAGCTTTCTGCCTCTATTGGCCTTGTTGCTATAAGCTCAAATATTTATTTAACTACTGATAATTTAATATAATCCAGAATTAAACTACATTAAATTTAAGAGCCCTTGCTTATCAGAAATACATGATTATCATTGTTTTACATTTTCCACTTGCGAAATAGACATTACTGTTCTAAAATTATTGCCATTATTTTTACTTAATTATTTTAAGACTACACTAAAACTTGTGAAGTGAGCATGATTATCTACTATTTCCTTTTTTTGTCTATATAATATGCATCACACATGAGAGTAAAAGTTTAAACATTTATTTTTAGTTAAAATGACAAGTAGCATAGGTATAATAATTATTTTCTAGATTAATAATATAAAACTTCAGCAACTATCAGAAACACCTAAAAGCTTTTTCAAAGGCAAATTTCTAGGCCCACTTCTAGAATTTTTGATTTAGTAGGTTTGAAGGCAAGGATTGAGAGTCTTCATTTGACCAGTTCCTGGGTAATCTTGATATTCACGGCTGGTCTTGGGACCGCACTTTGAAATCACTGATCCGTGTGCAGCCTTCAAAACCAAGAAGGATCTATAAGAATTTGTACTAGCAGACAGCTTTCTAATATGAATGTGGTGGAATAAAATAGCCATCCTAAGAGAAAACACAGTGGGCATTATTTTAAAATAGGTAGAAAGTTCTGCCTATACAATGAACTTATTCAAATGGTTTGAACCTAGTTCAACATTCTTTATGAATGTTGTGTAAAAACTCTTAACAGAACACTAGCTAAATGAGTTTCATAGCACAGGAAAATGATTATACACCATCAGTGAATGGGACTTACATATGGAATGCAAGTTTATAAAAGTTGATGACTATAAATATCATATTAATTGAATAAATGAAAAATCATAGTTATCCTTATTGATGCATTTCCATAACTTAACAATGAACAATCTGAAATAGAAATACAAAACCCCTCTATTTATAACAGCATTTAAAAAAGACAGAAAAGGAAATATATATTAGCTATATACTCTTTGTTTATGGTTGGGAATACTTAATTCTTTTTAGATGGTCACTGCTATGCAAAGTGACATCTATATACTCAGTGCAGTCCATATCAAAATCTCAACATTTTTGGAGAACTAAAAAAGTTCATGATAGGGGCTGGGGATTTGACAGGGGATGGGGGTTTGGTTCAGTGGTAGAATGCTTCTTAGCAAGCTGAAACCCCTAGCCTCAGTCCTGGACACCAAAAATAAATAAAAATTAAATAAATAAAACCTCCATTAAAAAGTTCATGATAAAATTTATATATAATCTTAGGAGACCCTAAATAACAGAACAATCTTGAAGAAGGAACAAAAGTCACATGGACTTTCCTCTCCTGATTTCAAAACATTCTACGATATACCCCTATTAGTCATATGTACTAGTAGAAGGTGGGGTCTGGTTAGAAAAGGCAGGTCACTGAGGGTCACCTGGCCAGGTAGATCTCCTTCCCCAGTTCCTCTTCCCTCTCCACTTCTGGCTGCTATGATTTGAACAGCTTTCCTTTTCCAGAACTTTCTATCATACTCTCTTACTGCCTTGGAACCATCTGACTATCCCTTGAATCTTCTAGAAACCATAAGCCAAAATAGGCCCTTCCCTCTTTCCATTGTGGGTAGTAGGTATTTTGCCTTAGTGGCAAGAAAGCGATCAAGAGAGATTTTAGAGCTGGGGAAATGTGGCTGTTGCTGTGACTGTGTCTGCTGATGTGATATAGAAGCTTGGAACATTTTAATCCGAGGAAAGCAGGGAGATTTAGAGATGTGGTTAGAGAAGATCTAGCGTGCTGTAGACTAAGCTTGATGGGAGACCATGGTTGGAGCCCAGAAGAAAGAAAGCTGATAGGAGTGTGGACAGTGCAAGCAAGGATCCAGTTCACTTCTGGAAGTTTCATTGGGAAATGAAACCTTTACCAGCAGTTGGGCTAGAAGTCATGTGTGTTACCTTCTGCTAGGAAGCTTGTCTACATTTCATCCATATCCTGAAGCTTCACAGGAGACAGATATTGAGGGTGGTAAATGGATTTATCTGGTGGAGAAAATTTAATGGTGGCCCAAGGTTCAGGATATCAGGTGAGTATTGCTGACAGTTTTTAAACCAGATCTACTGTAAAAAACTGGAGTGAAAGCTCACTTGAAAAGTTTTCAGTTTGCTCTGAAAGGAGTGCCTACAAAATTGGGTCAGAGGAGAGCGTGGTTGCCAGAGACATCATTGTTGAAAAGAAGCCAAATACTTTGCCTCAAGAGACTAGGAATGATGCCTTGTGGGAATCATGGTAATCAACAAGATCTCACTCTTCATTGGTTCAATAGTATCAACAGGTTAAAGTAAATGCCTTTGCAACTTGGCTTCCAGATGAGATCTTCAGGATACCCTGCTCAGTTAAGGACAATGTAGGAATACGATTCTTTAGGATTTGATTTATTATGCTCAGTGGTAGCATCGATTTGCCCAGAGACTTCTGCAACCATGATCCACGGGGCTCCTACTTCTGCTTGAGCTGGATTCAGGCTATGGAATTATTTATATGGTGCTGGTTTTGCAGGTGGACAAATACATGGGAGGCTAGGCAGTGTGCCACTGAGAAGGCAGTGCGTGAAGCTGTGAGAGCCAAGTTGCAAGAATAGTAGAGACTCCAGAAAGTAGGAGATGGCAGGGATGTGGGTCATCTGCTGCTGGAAGTTGCCAGTAAGAGTGTTGGTATACCACAGCAAGAGAGTAGGCATGAGGGGTGCCACCAACAATGGTATGGGGGTAGAGGCCACTGAAATTTTTGGAGTTCACATTTCATAGAATCTTGTTCAAGATGGTTAGCATGCAAATATAGGATTTCACATTTACTCTTCAGGGTTTTTGGTTGTCTATGGCTCAATTCCTTTCTACAGCCCCATGTTTTTTCTTTGTAGAATAATAATGTTCACTCTGCGTCATTGCATGTCTTCCTTTTTATGGCACTCACAGCTAAGCGTTTACCTTGAGTCTCAGAGGAAATTTTCTACTTGGAATTTTCCATCAATGCTGGAATGGCTAAAATATTAGTAATCTTTGGAGTTGGACTAGGTGCATTTTGATAAAGAGATGACCATGGGCCTTTTAATGGTCAAGGGATATTATAGCTTAGATCTAGAATGTTCACCAAAGTCTTGTGTGCTTGGAGGTGGGGCTTCTGGAAAATGATTGGCTCCTTGGGTCACTGTACTCATCAGTGGATCAGTGTTTATTGTGCTATTGTTAGATATCATCTGGTTAGAAGAGGCAGGCCACTGGGGATGTAACCTTGTGGGATGTATCACCTTCCCTTTGCTCTCTGCTTCCTGGCCACCACAATGTGAGAAGCTTTCTTTCTCAGACTCGCACACCATTCCTTTTCAGCCTTAGAGCCTGCTGACTATGGACTGAGTCCTCTAAAAATTGTGAGCCAAAATGAAGGTCTCCATCTTTAAGAAGCTGGTGTCAGCCAGGCGTGGTGGTGCAAGCCTGTAATCCCAGCACTTGGGAGGCTGAGGCAGGAGGACTGTTGTGAGTTCGAGACCAGCCTGAGCTACAAAGTGAGTTTAAGGCCAGCCTGAACTGCAGAGTGAGACCCTGTCTCAAAAAGACAAAAAAAAAAAAAAAAAAAAAAAAAAAAAAAAAAAAAAAAAAAAAAAAAAAAAAAAAAGAAGCTGGTGTTATTTTGTCCTAGTGAAGAGAAGGTAACTAAAGTGGTACTGCCATTAAGACAGACATATAGCCCATGGAACAATAGTAATCTCAGAAATACATCCTTACATAATGGTAACTGATTTTGACAGATGTGACTAGTTCTTTCAAAGGAAAGATTAGGATGACTTCTGAAAAAGACAAATCAAAATAAGGAGACAAACGACTAGAAAATTAAACACATTGGCAAGGATTAGCTCTTTATTAGTGCCATGCAAGTAATTTAAGTGAAAATGGACCAAAGGCCTAAATCTAGGACAGCTGCAGTGAACCTATGACACACACACACTACAGCAATCATCAGAAGATTTGTCTGTTGGAGCCAAGTTACCCCAACTAAAGATTGTCAAATAGGGCCAGCCTGATAGCTCAGTGGATTGTAGCTCCTTCTTAGGCAGAGCACAGTGGCCAGGGCTGGATCCCTGGTGTGCTTTGCCGGCCCTGCCCCAGAGCTTGCTAAGACAGCAATTTTACTGGTGATGCACACCTGTAATCCCAATGGTTGGGTGGTTGAAAACAAGATAATCACTATGAGAGTGAGTCCAATCTGTGTAGTGAGACCCTGTAGTCTCTGTACTAAATACATAAAATGAAAAACAACAACAATAACAATTGTCAAATTATCAGCATGCATACAAGTGCAAAGATCACATTATTTTTCAGTATAAAGCTTTCACTGTATAAATCTTTCATTGTATCATTGAAAGCTCTGGGGTTTTTTTTTCTTTTTGCTTTTAAGACAAAAGATGTTTGAGTTGTTTTATCTAAACTCAAACCTGAGTACTGAAGATTAATTGCAGTTTTCAAATCCTTTGGCAATTTGGGACAAATAAGTGGATTTTGGGTTGCACTTGAGTACTTGTCTCTAGCACATTTGGTGTCACTGATGTAAGACTAAAAACTAAAATGTTTCAAAGAGAGTATCAGGCAAAATGTTCACAGCATTGAATCTGGCAATGGCTTCTTACATATGACACCCAAAGGCAAAGCCAACAAAATAAAAATTAGACCAACTACACTTTATGAAAATTTTTTAAAGATGTATTCACCAAAAGACATGCTCAACAGAGTAAAAGTATAAGCATTGAAAGTATTTGCACATCGTGAAACAGAGAACATATACAACTCAGCAGTGATAATAGCAAAAACAAGACAGTTTGATTCAAAATGGTAAAGATTTGAGGTGGCATTTCTCCAAATAAAGTACACACATGTTTGGCAGGCACATGAAAAGAGGCTCAACATCTCTAACCATCAGAGAAATGCACATCAAAATTAAAATGAGATCCCACCCAGCTCATGCCAATTAGGATGACTTCTAAAAAGGATAAATCAAAATAAGGAAACAACAGACCAGAAAATTAAACAGACTGTCAAGGATGTAGAGAAATTGGAGCCCTGTAGGTGTGAGTTGGAATGTAAAGTGTACAGCCTCTATGAAAGACAGAAGGTTATCATGAAAGTGTTACAGATAGAATTGCAGCTTGCCTGGTGGCACATGTAATCAGAGGTACCCAGGAGGCAGAGGCAGGAGGCTTGTGAGCTCCAGGGCAGCTTAAGCAGCACAATGATAACTTGGCTACAAAACAACAATAATGTCATCCAGCAATTCCATTTTTGGGCAATGTATTCGCAGGGGATTGAAACCAGGGTTTCACTTCTATGTCATGTAAGCAGTGTTGCCAAAGTCTGGAATCTGGCATATAAATAGACATGTAGGACAAGGAATAGCAGAGATCCCGGGTGTAAATCCTCAAGTGGTTATCACTGAGTGCATGCTTTTGCAAAAGTGCTATAGTCATATGTTAAAAAAATTAACTATCTGGAAGTAATTTGCACCAAACCAGTAGCTGCAGTAACCACAGCTTCAACTTCAACTGCATGTTTCCCTTGGTAAAAAACGCATTAGCTCATCTTCCAGTTCAAAGCATTCAACAAATGGTAGCAAGGCAGAGCCACCAGAAACGTACATCTGATTTCCACGACAAATATGGTAATGCTGTATTAGTTGGTGGAGCTACATTCTGTATCGCCGCATGGGCCTACACAGCAACACAAACTGGAATAGAATGGAGCCTTTCCCCTGTGGGCAGAGTCATCCCCACGGGATGGAGAGATCAGTAATCACACCAGCTGATGTGATGCTAAATTATTTCTGAACAAAATCATTTTTGATGCCCAGTAAAAGTGCTGTACATCCATTAAAATAGGGTGTATTGAAGAAATAAAGTACAACTGAAACCTTAAAAAAATTAACTAGAACTTGAAGGAAATTGTGACCTGGTATGACATGTAATTTCACTCATTGTGCTAAATGAAATAAGTTTGTCATAAGAAAAAAAATTGTGAGTCTTATTAAAAAGACACTTAGAATAGCCAAAACCATAGAGAACATCTTAGTTGAGGGTGTTAAAGGCAAGGCGGAGTGCATAGTTAAGTTTTGGTGGATATAGAGTTCACTTTGCAAGATGTTAAAGATGATGGAAATGGTGCTTCCGGTTGCACAACACGATGAGTACATTCAGTCCTAGTATCTGTATGCCAGAAATGGATAAAGTGGTGAATTTTATGTTACATGTATCATATCACAGTCACATTTCTGAGAATTGACATAAACTATTTCAGAACCTTTAAAATATCATCGGGGACAATATATAATAAAATCAACATATGGTCATAAGGTAGCAAAATGAATTAATTAACCTGTAGAAGACTAGATCTAGATCTAGAAGATTAGATCCCAACTTTCTGACTTATAAGTAGTAGGAAAAAAGAAGAGAATGCTTGGAGTGGATATCTGAGAAAGTCAGACGAGTGAGGAGTTGATGCTCAAGGTCTCTTCTAGCACCTTCTGATGTACTTTCTTGCATTGTAGTCACAAGAAAACTAAAGAAGTTCCCTTCTCACTTTAGTATCATTCAAACAGTCTGGTGAATGCCCATGAACTTCACGTCACTGCAGAGTTGGTCAGTGAAAATAGGCAGGTGCTACAGAGTTGCTCTTGACATTTCTGCTTGCAAACAGGGCCAGAAAAGTGTTCTGATTTTTGTTGCACCAGCAGGAGGCACACCACTTTGGGTTCCTTTTTATGATTTCCATAAAGTTGGGCATAGGTGTTGATGGAAAGCCTCTCAAGCCACGTGTGACAATGGAGCAGTCTCCTGCTGCTGGTAGTGAGACAGAGTGTGAGCCCTAGTTATCCAATCAGGAAAGAATCAGTCATTCTCTAAGTGCTTGCCTGGCAAGCATAAGGCCCTGAGTTCAATTCCCAGTTCTTCCAAAAAAAAATGAAAAAAAATCAGTCATTCCTCATAGTGTAGCACTGGAGCTCATTTCTGATACCTGAGCCTACTGTCTGCTTTTGAACTTTGCAGTCATTTTATGTCATTCAAGGTTTAGTAAAGTCATTTTGGTTTATGCTGCTCTGTGCACTTCAACCCCGATATGATTAGGTTTTTTTTTTTGTTCTTTAGCTTATGTGTATCATCCAAATTTCAGGCCACTATGCATTATGGTGATAAATTTAAAAGAGCTATTTCAGTATTTAAGGATAAATGTAAAGTTTAGAATTGGACTTCTTTTAAGATTCAAAAGAATTTCTGGAACAATGTTGTCCTAGATCATTTTGAATTCACTAACAAAATACTATAAAATGAGTAGGTTATGTACCAAAAATTTATTTCTTATGGTTTCAGATGCCAGAAAGATCCAGAGATGAAGTTGGTAAAGCCAGTGAATGATGAGACCCAAGTTCTGACTCATAGGAGACAGATTCTCCTTTTGTCCTTCCTTCATGGTTGAAGGCCAGGATGAAGTCCTTTGAGTCTCTTATATAATATAGAATTAAAGAACACTTCTAATACCATTGTTGCAGAAATTAGGATTTCAACTCAGCTTGGGAGTAGGGGACACAACCATTGTGATAAAAACAAAAGGGTCGAGTTTTTACGTGCTTAGGCTCTGGAGTGAAGCAGCACAAGTTCAAAGTTCAACACTGCCCCTTTCTTACTATTTGTAAGCAGTAATTATTCTGAAAACCTAAATATGATTTTCTATAAATCTAAAGGATTAATGAGGTAATACATGTAAAGCTGGCATCACAATGTGTAATATTCTTCCAGAATTCAATAAATGGTGGCGGTCTCCCAGATTGCCTAAAACTCTCATAGAGCTCTCATGGATCTTGTTCCTAAGAGCATTCATGCGTATCTTTCCTAAATGCTTTGCTTTGAACTGAATTTCATTATACTACATCTAAATAAATATAGACAAATATCCTGATCTTATTGAAATTAGATACAGGGAACATTATGAAATCATTACATGAAAATTGTTTCTCCGTGTGAGCTTGTATTTCATTATACTTGACACTACTTCAGAAAACAAACTCTACATTAAATTTAAGTGATATCAGTATTTCTGTTCAGCTTGCTGACTGTTTCACATTGATACAAGTGCTCACCTTGTGTTTAGAATACAGCAGCTCATCAGTGTCTGGTAATTACACAGTTGACCCTTCCTTGGGTTCACAGGCTGGATCCGGTAAAGTTAATAGTAAATGAGGGTACACAATAAATTCCAAAGAATCTAAGACATGACATGTTGCTCATTCGTTTTCAGGTACCCAGAGCACAGAGGGCTATGTAGTGCCCTTAAGAATGCATCTCACTATTTATGTGAGGTTGGTGTGATTGTATACAGTACTGCAAATGCAATGAGCTCGGAGCACCTTGTCCAGTGGATTTAGTGATTTCTGCTCAGTTTGTTGTATTTCTTGTATAACTTTTGTAATACTAGTTTACTTAAGGAGAGCAATACAGTATGTGTCTGTAGCCAAGACCACCATTTTCATTAGGCTCAAGTTTATTGCTTTGGTTTTCTTAGCATATACGCTCACCAGTGAGGCTGATCTATTTTAAATATGCAAGCATAGCATCTGTCAGTCGCTTGGAGTGTGCAATTCCTGTATGTTTGAAAAAATAATATTCATGATGCTTATTCCTTCAGCTATGTGTAGCTGAATTTTGGGTATTTCGATGAGATTTTTTTCTTCTTTAAATAATGAGAAATGTAATTCTTACAACCTCTTCTTTTATTCATCTGTTTGGCACTAATTTGTGCAGGTGAGAACTTCTCAAGCAGAACAATGTTTGTTCATTTATCAATTTATTTAATATGTGTTTATTTAGACCCACAGAGATGTGTTCTCAGTGTATTGCAGATATCACAGTGAACCTATCTGACAAGGAATTTAAATGACACAGTCACTTTGGAAAAGAGCTAAGAAACCCTCATATATTTAACTATGCTATCAGAAACTTTGTTCATCGATATCTATCCAAAAGACCTGAAAGCATGCATTTACACAAAAACTGAGTACTAATAATCATGTAATCATTATTTTTAACACCACAAAGTTAGTAATATGTATTAACTGATGAATGGATAAACAAATATGCTGTGGGTGGCAAGGTAAGTTAGTACAACCACGATGAAAGTCAGTACACAGTTTCCTCAAGAAACTAATGTAGAAATTCTGTTTGACCCAGGTATTGTATTTCTACATATGTTCTTAAAAGAGTTAATGGCATCATGTAGCAATGATACATGCATACACGTGTTTGGAATGGCATAACTCATAATAGCTAAAGCTGGGAAGCAAGTGTACATGCCGATCCACTGCTGACCTTGATGCACGAAGAGCATGTGGTCTTTCCACACAGTGCAGTGCTGCTCTGCCTTATAGAAAGATAACCTGGAGTCATCTGTAGGAAAATAGATGCACCTTGAGATTATAATGTTAACGTGAAATCAACTAAACACACAAGTTTGAACAGTGCAGATTTCTCTAACATGAGAAAGTCAAATTGTAAATAGCAGAAGAAAAGTTAGTGGGAAACAGGGTGATAGCTCTTCCTCAAATGGAAAGGGGACTGAGTGGTGGAGGGAGGCAGGAGTGATGGGAGGGAAAGGGATGAAGCAAGGAGTGAAGATGCATTTTGTCCATGTGCTCAGTGCATGAAAGGGCCATCCACATGACATGCAGCAAACATGGACTAGTAAAAAATTTGAAACATCATATATATATATATATATATATATATATATATATATATATATGATTGTAGTACTGATATAGATAAACTTTGTAAATATTGTGCTAAGTGAAAATAGCCCATCAAAAGACCACATATTGTATGTAGCATCATGTGGGGTGGGCAATAACGAATGACTGCAGATGGATTTGGGATTCCTTTTAGGGATCATTAAAATATTCTAAAATCATGAAGTGGTGATAGTTGTACAACTGCTATTATACCAAAACTTCTGACTAATACTTATGTAACTTAAGTGGATAAATACTGTGATACATAAACTAAATTTCAAGAAGCCTCACATGTCAGAAAATGAAGAAGGAATGTGTTCTCTTTCTGTTAAATTATGTCTCAGTTGCTGGGATTACTGCAGTTGCCTAACAGTGAAACTCTTCACACATATAGAGCTAATAAATAAATGCCTCAATCTGAAAGATGATGCTGTGTTTATTATAAATGAAATTATTGATGATATGATAGCTAAAATAAAATGATACAGAAATAGGAGGAATCTTACTTATAATATTTTGAGGGAAGTTAAATACTCAAGATGTTCTAGGCCTGGGAAAAGGTGTCACTAAAGAAAATGGTGTGAGTTGATCCTATTTAGAGAAAATTAGGGGCTGAGGAAATAGCTCAGTAGAATAAGTGCTTGCCTGACAAGTACAAGGTCCTGAGTTCAATCCCCAGTACCACAAAAAAAAAAGATAGCGAAAATAAAATCTGTGGTCTTTGGGAGCATGATTTCCTATATTTTTACATCAGCATTTCATAGAAGATGGCCATGATCCGAAGAAAGTTCAGGAAGTGGCAGCAGTTACTGTCACTGTGAGTCTGTCCTTAATGCTGAAACATCCAGTTACCAGCTTCTGACAATGTCCCAACCCTGAGCTCAATCCCAGGCTCTGCCAAAAGAGAGCAACAATAACAACAAATAAAAAAACAAAAAAAGAAGACAGTGTCCCAACCTTTTTGTTATTTTAAAAAAGAGGCCAACTTAGAGTGATTTTCATAAAATATAACTGCCTGCGCAATCAGTATCATTAATCATGAATCAGAGCATAAAAACAATGCAAATAAGATTACAATCACATGTAATAAATTGTCTTCCATTACGCAGCAAAAAAGTAAAGTCATAAGTGTTGTAGAGAAATTGAGTTTGATTTAAGGTTGACCTATAAGTGCCCAGTACCATTTTCAACCATAGAAATCTGCAGTGGTTAGGTTTATGTGTCCATGAATTTTTGAAGCACATACAAAGTTAATGCTGTTGAGGAGGTGTTTTCCTATAGGGGGTTAGTATCCACAGTCAGTGGAGTTTAAACAAGAGACCTTTTCAGTGATGTGTGGTTATTTCACTAAAGCAGTTCGTTTCAGACCTGCTAGGCTCCAGCATTTTATAATTGCGACATCTTCACCCCAGCTTCCTTCTCTCTCC
>PVKA01012895.1:0-56555 GCA_004027165.1 Ctenomys sociabilis | reverse complement strand
GGTTGGACGCCCACTGGTTCAAAAGCCATGAGCGGGCTTCCCCTGAGAGAGACTAGGAGCAGGAAGAGAGGAGAAGGAGGAAGGAGAAAGCAAGAAAGCTAGCTAGCAGGAGAAGTAGTATTGTATAGGGGTCCTGAATAAACCGTGGAAAGAAGAGCTGGTTGTCGCGTCTTCCTTGCCGGCGAGGTTGCGCGCGACAGACTTCCCTGTCCATCATCCCCTTTAATACTCAAAAGCAAAAGCTGGGTGTGGTGGTGCACACCTGTAATTCCAGCACTCGGGATGCTGAGGCAGGAGGATCATTGGAGACCAGCCTGGGCTACAAAGTGAGCTCAAAGCTAGCCTGAACTGAATAGAAAGACCCTGAATCAAAAGATACACACAAGCACGTGCGCGCACACACATACACTCAAAAGTATAAATTAGGAGGTGTCTACTTAAGACTATCAGAAATGCACCCATGGGGAAGGAAATTGATTTGACAGGCAAATTACTCTTTAAAAGAAACTGTAAATGAAGATCTGTCTTCTTTTTTGCAAAATAGACAAATCATCCAGATTTTATACAGCTGTGCTGCAGAGGAATTTACAAAAACAAATAGGGACTCTGTATGGAGTTTGGCCAAAGGGATCATGGAGAACAAAAATTCCAGGCCCAGGCCAAGGAAGAGGGATATGTTGTTCTTGGCACATCCTCTAGCATCAATCCCAGAGGTCCCTCAAAATCCCTCACAGCCGAGAGATGTACATCATCAAGTCTGGCTGAAAAGACCTGCCAAGGATTCTGTCTTTACCTCCACACTTCTTGAGCAGCTATTTAACTTGGTGTTAAATAGCTCTTTTTTGCATGAACAGATCAATACTGAAAATACTGCTGAAGCCATCTTTACAACTTTGTTGGCAGTGACCTGGGCTCTAGAACTGAGATCAAATGCAACCTTCTGAAAACTACAACATCCAATCCCCAGGCTGGTTTTTTTATTGGCTTCTTTGCAGCCTTCTGACCTGTTCTCCAGCTTCAGTCTGCCCTGTTCACACAGCTCTGGTTTTTATCTCTGGCCTAAAGTACAGGCATCCACTGCTTCCTGCAGGGTGGGGACTGGCTGGCCTCAAGTGGAAGAACATCACACACTGCGACACTGTCATTGGTGAAGTAAATAGCACTGGCAGGCCTCAGAAGTAAGCTCACAACCTGCTGCTCTTCTGCATCTCATTCCTCTTTCCTCCCTGTCACAGGAATGAGAATTTCTCTTCCTCAAGACAGTTTCTCCAAAGCCTACTATAAAATCTAGATTTAAAATAACTCCAACCTGCTTTTCTGCTCATAATTGTCTCCTGAGGCAGGCAGTGAGAACTAGGATTTCTCTTCCTAAAGGTGGTTCATAGAAACTGATTTCCCCCACCTTTCATCTTAGAGCTCCCACAGAGTTCTCTGGCCCATCCTCAATGTAGAGGGATCCTGCTTGTATGTGGAGAGAGGAAATTTGCATGGGGAGACCCAGGATGTTGACAGATAGGCTTTCTGGCTTTCATCCCCATCTGTTCTCATTGGATCAGACCCTTTTTGTGCAGTCATGTTTTGACATGGTTGTTCATGCTTCAGTCATGTGTATTTAGTAATAAAGTCAGAGAAACCCATGAAGACAGGGCTCAGGAAGCTGCTGAATAGCTGAGTGTGAGGTGATTCCTGGAAGGTGGCTTATCCAGAGGGCATAGTAGCTTTGTACCCCTTCTTTGCTTTTTACTCTATGCATTTCCTCATCTATATCCTTTGTAGCAAACCAGTTAAGTATGGTGTTTCGCAGAGTCCATGAACTGCTCTAGCAAACCTAGGGGAAGCTGTAGGAAGCTGTGGGAACCTCACTTTGAAGTTGGTTGGTCGGTCAGAAGTTTGGAGTCCTGGACTTGGGTTTAAAATTGAGGACAGTTGGTAGCTTGTCTTGGTTACTTTTTTCTCATTGCTGGGACAAAACACCACATACACAAAATTAAGGGAAAAAAAGTCTATTTAGGTCACAGTTTGTGGAGGTTTCAGTCCATAACCATTTGGCTCCAAGGCAGAGTGTCACATGGCAGAGGGCATGTTCACAGCAGCAGAAAATGGCTAGAGCATAAAGGGAGAGCAGCAGAAGTGAGCTAGACTCTGTCGCTTCTTTACACTGCATTTAGGCTATCCACCCAATGATGGCTAGCACGCATGCCCATAATCCCAGTGTTGGATCATGAATTCATCACTGACTCTAGAAGCCCACCCCACTTACTACATAAAGCTTTAGGGGGAAAACTTAGACACAGACCATAACAGGATTGAAACCTTGAGCTTTGGGATCTGATGCTATCTCCAGGTGGGTAGTGTCATAACTGAATTAAATTAGAGGACACCCTCTTGGTGTCCCCTGCAGAACCACTTGCTTGCTATAGATCCTTTGAAGTCATAGAAATCTATGTGTCATGTGGGAGTAGAGGAAAAAGAAACATTTTTCCTAGACAAGCAGTAGGTTCTAAAAGCCTCATTCAGAGGAGACTTCCCTACTCACAGAAGAAAGAATGGTTCATCCTGGAGACCAGCAAGACTTTGGACAGGCTTTTCTGAGTTTGTCTATTTAGTAAAGTAAATATCGTTAGGATAAACTCCTTTTTTTTTTTTTTTTTTTTTGTGGTGGTGGTACTGGTAATTGAATGCAAGGCCTTCTCAAGATACACTCCCAGTCTTTTTTTCTTTTTTATTTTGAGACAGGGATGCACTAAGTCACTAAGTTACCTAAGCTGTGCTCAAATTTGTGATCCTTTGGACTCAGCCTGGCAAAGTGCTGTGCTTAGTGAAGAGTTGGGGTTATAAACAGGTCAGTGTGCTACAGACCTTTCACAAATTTTTGATCAAGCTAGCAAAGAAGGAATTTTAATTTCTTCCAGTTTGGAAACAAATTATTATTCAAGGTTTTCAGTCCCCTACTTCCCTATCTGCTGAGAATCAAGAAAATCCAGCTATTGATCTGGTTACTTAAAACTGCTGGTTAGTGTATATTTACTTTTCAGAAGAGAAAAGGAAGGTCTTATTCAAAGGAGCTTAGTGGGTGTGTCTGGTTTCAGATTAAGTTTGTAGAAAAGATTAGGCCTCTATTTCCTCTTTCTTGAGTAATCTTGCTTCAAAAAACCCTGTCAAAATAATAGATCAGTAGGAGCCCCTTCACTCATGTTAGTAGCTGACATTGCTACTAAAATGACAGTGAACAGGGAAGGGAAGTTAGCAATGACTGAACTCCTGCCCTTCAGATGCAATTCATGTGGGCTGCTCCTGCCTCGGGATGCTTCTTAGCAGTCTTTGGAGGTCTGGAGGGTAGGTTTGCTCACACCTAACAGAGAATCAGAGATATTTAGTAATTCCTGAGATTCTCTACTACACAATGATAGAGATGCAATTTCATCCTATTAATCTTTAGCCCCACATTCATGATATTTCCATTCTGTCAGGCCATCTTTAACATTAGGGGTTGGGAATATAGCTTAATGGTAGAATGCATGGGTAACCCAATAAATAAATAAATAGGAATTATGATTCTAATCATGGTATCATCCACCATCATTAAAAATAGATAAACATTAAGTTGAGCAGTTCATGATGAGCAGAATAAGATGTAATTGCTGAAACAAGCATAGTTCATCAAAGTGGGACTAGCTAATGTCTGGGGACACTGGTGGAGCTTTTCCTTCCTTCAGGTCTGTGGGTGCCTTAGAAAATAAGAGTACAAGAAGAAGAGCAGAGTCCACCAAAGATACTCCTCAATACTTTTTCCTTGTCCATACTAAAACCAAAGAGGCCTACCCTGGCCCCTTTATTACATTCTTTATCATGTTTTCTTGAAGTTGACCTGCAATTGAAAGTTCATGTGAAAAGCACCTTTCATTTACTGATGTAGGGTGCAGGATACAAGGATGATGTAGGGCCTCCAAGTAATCCAAATGATATAAGGGAAATCAGGTATCTGACATGCCAAGTTTGTGTTCTCTAAAACTGAAGAATGAATTCTAGGAACATCTGAAGTTAAGAGTAGGAAATATTATATTGAGAGAAAGAAAGCTTCTAAGAAGATGTAAGGGAGTCCTGAGTGAGTGGCCCTCAGGGAACCCGCTTCTCAAGGGTGTTTTATAGAGTAAAACTGTAAGTGTAAAGTGGGATGAAAGTATAATCAACTTGTAAGATTACAAGTATAGTCACTTAGGTGATATTGATCTACTGGGAAATCACAATGTAGGTGTGAGTTGGGACAGAGCTATGGCCAACCAATAAGAGTATGAATATTGTCACTTAGAAGTGGGAAGGCCAGTCATGTAGCAAGCTCACAGAGGAAGAACAAGGACTTTCCTGGAAGGAGTAGAGTAAGGAGGTTTTGTTCTCCACTCAAGGTGATTGATGCCTATTTAGAGTATCAATCATGCCGTTCATCCCTAATGGAAGTACATGGCTGTGGTCCTTCCTCTTTGCCCTGAGGCCTGCCCTTCAATGAATATGCCTCCACCCACTTGTCTTATGCACTGATCTCTTGAAGGTCCAGGCCTGTCTGACTCCATATAATATTTCCAAATAGCTCAGCTATCCATAATATTGCCACAGGACAAAGTAAAGCAGAGGCTTGTCTTCCACCATTACTGAGCTGTCTCAGTTACTTTTTACTCTTTGCTGGGACAAAATACCCAACACCTAAAATTAAGGAAGGAATGTTGGGAGCCAGATCAGAATGGCGCCGACTCCTCCTCCCCCCGCCCTTCGTGTTTCTAAGATGGCGCCCATATCCTGTTTCCTGAGTCTTGCTGTTGAGCCTAACTTTACCTTGTTTGGGTATGATCTGCCACTGCTCTCCGGGGGGCCTATCATTTGTATCCGCGTAGCGCCCTCCGATTGGGTTATAAACAATATAAAGACTGCTGTATAGGGAAGTTGGACATGCTTGCACGAGAGGAGCTGCGGATAGCGGACGCATGTAGAGGCTTGCATCGCACTCGATAAAGGCTCGCTGAACCCGGTTGCTGAGTGTCTGAGCGTCTTCTTCCGTGGGACGGGGGTGGCAACGGACAAAGGAAAGGGTTTTTTTGGTTTTTTTTTTTTTTTCCTTCTTCTTTTCTCTGTATTTAGGACAGGGTTTACAGGGTCTACAAGGGTGTTCAGCGTCTCACTCTGTAAATTGGACTCCTAGTGATTCTCCTGTTTTCAGCCTCACAAGTGCTGGGATTATAGGCATGTGCTGCCATGCTCAGTCTCAATTGACCTGGGATTCCAGGGATCAAACCCAGACACTGCGCTCTGCCTAAGCAGGTGCTTTAGTTTGCTGAGCTATCAGGCTGGCCCTAAGGAAGGAAAGGTTTATTTTGTGGAGGTTTCAGTCCATATTTGGCTGGCTCCCAGGCACAGTGGCATATGGCAGAGAGCAACAGTTCATGACAGCAGAAAACAGATCAAAGGGAAGGGCAGTAACTGTGGCTACTAGCTAGCCTCTCTCCCCTCCTCTCCCTATGTTATAAACAAGCTACCCTGAGGCTGGGGGTATGGAACTCACACAATGTCCATGCCCTCCTCTTGAACAGTGTGAGGATGTTTACAAAGTAAGAATCCTACCTCTTAATGTTGAGTCATTTAATTTAACTTCTAAACTTTTCAAGTGGACACAATGTGTCGATGAGCACAAGATCTTTTCATTATTCTAAAGCACATCCTCTAACTTTTCCCAAAGTTATCCAATTGGTTTCCCTAACAGACTTTCTTCAGGTTCCAATGATTTGCCTCTCTCCCCCAATTATTACAATTTTCTTTCACATTATGGTTGGTTATTTGTACATATATCTATCTGTCTTATCTATCTTTGCTTCTTATACTTTTTGATGCATAATATGCATTTTTTTAATTTATTAATTTAGGCACAGACACAAAAGTAATCTTTATAAATGCTATACCTTGCTTATTATTATATGTAACTATTACAGCTTTTTTTCTTTTTTTAGACAGGGTCTCACTATATTGCTTAGGCTGTCCTCAAACTCACAGTGATCCTCTTGTCTCTACCTCCTGAGCACTGGGATTACAGACATGTACCACCATGCCCAGCAAGTCATATTTTGGCATAATCTTTAAAACTTATAACCTGTTTAAAGTAATAGTTTCAAATTATAAAACAAATAGCTTTGTGAAAGCTGTTTTGCTGCCCATACTATTTTTCAGTATAGAACTAGTAAATTGTAACAGAACAAATATTTAAAAGACATGGTGTATTTTGCTGAAATCAATTTCCAAAAAAGTGTTTAGTTATGGAGGAGAGAATCCTAAAGTGGTGTCAAGGAACAATAAAGTGAAGCAGAAACCACTCAACAGGATTTTGTGAAAACAATAAGGAATAGGGTGTAGCATGCTTGTGTAGACAAATGGAGGATGGTAAGGCTATCTGTAGGGAAACAAAGACAAGCAGATCTTTTTTATAGAGATTAAAAGAGGGAAAGAAATAGTAGGCAGGAAGATGTTAATACATGTCTGTGATCAGAATTCTCTGGCTGTCATGAAGCTCCATGGACAGAGTCCTTGAGATATATAGTGTAAAATTTTGGGGGTCTCCAGATGTCCTAAAAGAATCTTTACCCTAAATTATCTTTTTATATTTTTTATTAATTTTATTGAGAAACAAATTGCAATGAGACAGTTTCAAAATCAATTAGTAGGACAGTTACAATAATTAATACATTGCACATTGTTGTCTTCATAGTGGTTATTCATAGTACAAGATGCAGACATGATATCCCATCCAAACACTACTAGTACAAATCTTTCTTCTCACTGAATTAAGAGACAGTAGCTGTATATCTTTCTTAACTATTTTGTATATACAGATACAAAATGGTCCTTCATTTATAGCTCCCCTTTTTGTTTAGTTGTGTCGGAGATGAATATTCCATTGCTATTCGAGTGTTATAGTTGTGTGAATTCAGCAAAATAATCCAATATAGTCCAGTAGTTCATAATAGTAGTAGATATCCATAGGACTGGTAATGTCAGAAGCTGTTGACTTGATCCTTTTACAGCTCAGCATATTAATGTGGCTTTATTTTTTAACCTTGTTTTTATATTTTTTTTTTGCTGGATAGAAAGACCAAGATAAAGCAAGACATACATAACAAGAAATGTAACTTTTGTATCTCAAAAGGTCAATCAAAACCCTCAGGATTTACCCAGAAACACTGTACTGCACTTTGTAGATTCCTTGTCAGTGTCAGGCATGTAGATGAGTCACATCCGTTGCTTGATGAATTTGCCTCTGTGAAAGTCTGAGAGAATGTTTTCTCCCTATGTGACTCTCCTTAGGCACACTATAGATCATCAATCAATTTCCTCTGTGGATCTGATGTAGGCAGCTGAGTTAGATATATTCTAGGCAGTCAGACAGGGCCAGGTTCTCAAGGAGACAAGATGGCAGACAAGGTGTCTTTGCAACTTGGAAGACAAAGACACTCCCTATGGGCCACACCTCAAGATCAAGACAAAGGAGGAAACACAGCTACATACTTCCCTAGGGATGGGCATCAGAGATTGATATTTTAGATAGGTATCAATCACTTTGAAAGAACCTAAATGAATCACTAACCCAACCCCCAACAAGAAGAGACCCTGTCCCATATTCATGCCCATTTGCTTGCTGGATTTAATCAATTATACCTGAGCAATGGGGCTTGTAATCTCATTGGTTAACCATGCTTTTGTCCCACCTCTTGCCAACCTAAGTGAGTTCCCATGTCTTCACCACCTTAGACCCGCCTTATCACATGGTTTTCCTCTATAAAAGTCCCTGGAAGAAACAGCTTCTGGGGGGACCACCCACTCGGGAACCCCCACCCTCTCTCAGACAGGAGCTTTCTTTCCGTCAGTAAGTCTATTCTGCTCATAACCTCTGTTTGTTCCTAAAATTTATTCTTTGGTTTTAGAGAACACGAATTCGTACAGGTCAGGTCCAGAGATTGTTTTTCCCTATGTCATTTGGAGGTTCAGCTTATTGTTTGAAGGTCACCCACCCGAGATCAGTTTTTCTCCCTGTATTAGATCCATAATCTCCTTGATTAGAAAATTTGGGACACCACTGAGTTACATGATGTTCAGTACATGTTCACTTATGTCCTGAGTCTTCAACTGACCTCAAAATGCTTGGGACAAAATGTTGGCTCTCTTTGCAGCCCTTCTTTTTCTCCTAGTATAAGTCTAGGAGAACCAAAACATAAGCAAACATAAGTTATTAACCTTCCAGAAGAGAAGCTTAGTGATATTTTTACCCTCTAACATAGGCAGTTGAGCTCAACCTCACTATCGTTCTGAATATCAAACATTTTATTTATTTTTTTTGTCTTTTTAAGACAGGGTCTCACTATGCAGTTCAGGCTGGCCTTAAGCTTACTTTGTAGCTCAGGCTGGTCTCGAACTCACAACAATCCTCCTGCCTCAGCCTCCCGAGTGCTGGGATTACAGGCATGCGCCACCACGCCCGGCTGTCGTCATCTTTTTTTTTTTTTGTTATCAAATATTTTAGACATAACATGGGACAGGTATTTTCCATCAAGTACTGACATGCTAAACTTTGAATTCCTACAGAATGTGAAGGAAAAAAAGCAAAAAAATAGAAAAAATATATAAAAAATACAAATAAACAATTACACATTTTTCCACACAAATTTAGAGATCTAACCATATAGAGCACTTTAGCAGGACAGTCTTATGACATTTTTTTTGTCTCTTAATTTCATTTATTACCCTTTGTTTAAAAACAAACATTTACATGAGAGGCAGTATAGCAGTAATTTATATGACATGACAAAAAGTAAGCATTTAGAAGACCAGAAAGACAGGGACTCCAAGCATGATCCTAGTACTACACAGTGATATCTTCAGTGCAGTTGCCTAGTTCATAGGTATCAGCATATATAGTTAGTTAGGATGAGAATCCTACCAATCAACTGCTAGTTTCAAAAAACCTGCTGATGTTTTTCAGGATCATTGCCTTAACCATCTTGTGCATATAAATGTATGGCTTTGTCTCTGTCATGTTTCATAGCTTTTCTCCTTGCCCTCTCTGCATTGTTTAATCCTTCAGTTCTTGCCTTCCTTTTAATTGTGTTATACCTTTCCATTTTTATTTTTGCTTTCTAGTTCTTACACTAGGGAGATTATACAATATTTACACATATGGGTCTGGTTTATTTCACTTATGAGTATATCTTCAAGTGGCATCCATTTGAATATGAAGGCTTTGAGTTTATCATTCTTTATAGCTAAGTAATAATCCATCATATAAAAATACCACATCTTTTTCATCTATTCCTCAGGTGACAGGCATTTTGGTTGTTTACAAGATTTGGCTATCACAAATTGTGCTACTATAAACATGGGTGACCATATATCACTATGATATGACATTTTCAGTTCCTCTGAGAAAATTCCCAGTAGGGGGATAGCGGGATTGAATGAGATTTCCAGACCCATTTTTTTAAAGGAGTCTCCACACTGATTTACATAATGGTTGCACCAGTCTACATTCCCACCAGCAGTGCAGAAAGGTTCCTTTTTTCCCCCACAGCCTCTCCATCATTTGTTGTTAGTCGATTTCTCTGATAGCCATTCTTTCTGGGGTGAGATGGTGTCTCAGTGTTGTTTTCGTTTGCATTTCATGGATGGCTAGTGATGTGGAGCATTTCTTCATATATTTATTCACTTCTTTAATTTTGTCCTCTGAGAAGTGTATGGCCTTCTTGGAGGTCCATTTCTGGACTGGGTCTTTAAATTTAGGGACCCTAATGTTTTCTAGTTCTTTATAAATTCGAGAGAGCAGACCTTTGTCTGAGTGTTCATTAGTTAAGATTTTTTCCAAAACTGTGGGTTGTCTTTTCACTTTGTTGGTAATTTCTTCGATGTGCAAAAACTCAATAAGAGGAAGTGCCAGTTGTTAATTCTTTTAAGTATTACCAGGCCATTTTTGTTCATGAACTCCTTGCCTACCCCTATGTCTTCAAGAGTTCCTTCTACTTTCTCTTCTAGGAGATTTAGTGTTTCTGTTTTAATGTTTAGCTATTTAATCCATTTTGAGCTTAGCTAAATCCATGGTGATAGACCTGGGTCAAGGTTCAATTTTTGGCATGTAGTGAGCTGGTTGTTCCAGCATCACTTGTTGAAGAGTAAGCATGTTTGAACCCTTTGCCAAGATTAGGTGGCTGATTATGTTCCCAGAGGCCTCTGCATCTTCTAATCTATTACATTGATTCTCAGGTCTATTTTGTTGCCAGTACTGTGCTGATTTTATCACAGTAACTTTGTAATGCCTCCTGCCTTGTCTTTCCTGCCCAGGATTGTAATGTTTCTTGCCTCGTCTTTGTTGCCCATGACTGCCTTTGCAATTCTAGGTCTTTTCTGGTTCCAACTAAATTTTAGGAATGATTTGTCTAGGTCTGTGAGGTATGTTGGTGGCAGTTTGACATGGATTGCATTAAATCTGTACAGCAATTTTGGGATTATGGTCATCCTTACAATGTTCATTCTTCCTATCCAGAAGCAGGAAATATCTTTCCATTTTCTGAAATCCTCTAAGATCTCTTTTTTCAGAGTACTGTAATTTTCCTTGAAAAGATCTTTAACTTCTGTAGTTAGATGAATTCCAAGGTATTTCCTTTTCTGTGCTGCTACTGTAAAATAAATTGTTTCTCTAATTTCCCCCTTGGTGTGTTTTTTTTCTGTGTAGAGGAATGCTACTGACTTTTGGGTATTGACTTTGTATTCTGCTATGCTACTGAATTTGTGTATCAATTCTAGTAGCTTCTTGGTGGAGTTTTTGGATCTTCTGAAGAAAGTATCATGTCATCTGCAAAAAGTGATAATTTAACTTCTTTACCTACTCTTATTCCTTTTATTTCTGTCTCTTTTCTAATGGCTTTTGCTAATGATTCCAGAAGAATACTGAATAGGAGTGGTGGTAGAGGACATCCTTGTCTTGTACAAGATCTGAGAGTAAAAGATTTAAATTTTTCCCCATTTAGAATTATGTTAGCTACTGAATTGATATAGGTGGCTTTTATCCAATTGAAGTAGAGACCATCTATTCCTGTTGTCTGTAGAATTTGAACATGAATGGGTATTGTACTTTGTTAAAAGCCTTTTCTGCATCAACTGAGATGGTCATGTGGTTTTTGGATTTTGCTCTATTGATATAGTATTTATAGATTTGTGTACATTGAACCATCCTTGCATCCCTGGGATGAATGCTACGTAGTCATGTTGTATAACCTTCTTGATGATTTGGCATTCTATTTGCTAGGATTTTATTGAGGATTTTTGTGTCTATGTTCATGAGGGAGAGTGGCATGTAGTTCTCTTTCTTAGTTGTATCTTTCCCTGATTTTGGTATCAGTATAATACTTGCCTCCAGGAACAATTTTGGGAAGATAGCATCCTTTTCAATTTCACTGAAGAGTTTGAAGAGCATAGAGAGTATATCTTCCATAAATTTCTTGTAGAATTCAGCTGTGAATCCATCAGGACCTGGGCTTTTATTTGTAGTTTTGTTTTTTTTTTCATTACATTTTGTATCTCATTGGTTGTTACTGGGTTACTGAGAGTTCTTACATCTTCTTGATTCAGTTTTGGTAATTTGTACCTTTCTAGGAATCTGTCCATTTCTTTTGTGTCTTCTATTCTGTGAGAGTAAAGATCCTCAAAGTAGCTCTTGATAATCCTCTGAATTTCCACTGGGTCTGTGGTAATTACACCCTTTTCATTCCTTATTGCTCGTACTTGAATTTTTTCTTTCCACTTTTTGAGGAGGTTAGATAGGTGCTTATCGATTTTATTTAGTCTTTCAAAGAGCTAGCTTTTTGATTCATTAATTCTTTGAACTGTTTTCTTTGTCTTCATTGAATTAATTTCTGCTGTAATCTTTATGATTTCTTCCTGTCTTTGGGCTCTGGGTTTGGTTTGCTCTTCCTTTTCTAGATGTCGGAGGTGCAACATTAAGGTGTTTATTTGTTCCCATTCTGTTTTCCTAATGCATGAGTTCACAGCTATTAATTTCCCTCTAAAATCTGCTTTCATTACATCCCATAAATTCCTATAAGTTGTGCTTGAATTTTCATTGAACTATAGATATTGTTCAATTTCTTGTTTAATTTCATCTGTGACCCATTGGTTATTGAGTAGGATGTTGTCTAATTTCCATATATACATGGATTTTTTCTGGTTTCTTTTTTCATATATTTTTATTTGCCCTGTGGTCAGACAATATGCATGGGATAATTTCTTTTCTCTTGCATATATTTAAGCACGACCTATGAACTAGTATGTGGTTTATTTTAGAAAATAGCCCATGTGTATCTGAAAAAATGTGTATTCAGCTATGAGTGGGTGGAACACTCTGTATATATCCACTAGGTCCGTATGTTCCAAACACTGGTTCAGTTATGCTACTTCTTTGCTAATTTTTGTCTGTTTGACATATCTTATTGGGAGAAGGGGGTGTTAAGGTCTCCTGTTAAGACTGTGGTCTTGAATATTAGATTTTTTCATGTCCATTAAGATTTGTCTGATATAGTTGGGTGCTCCCATGTTTGGTGCATACATACTCATGAATGTTACATCTTCCTCCTGAATTTTTCCCCTAACCAGTATATAGTGGCTTTCTTTATTTCATTCTTGGTTTGAAGTTGAGACTGTCTTGAGAACAGAATTGCTACCTCTGCTTTTTTTCTGAAGTGCTGGGGTGTATAGTATTGTTTTCCATTCTTTCAGCCTATGAATGCCTTTTTAAGTGTGTTTCTTGTATACAGCATATTGTTGGATTCTGTTTCCTAATCCACTGTGCCAATCTATTTCTTTTAATTGGTGAATTGAGTCCATTTACATTGATGGTTATAACTGAGATGTATTGATTTATGATTGACATGTTATTTACTCCTTTTTCTCCTGTGTTTGCTTCCCTTATTTAGTGAGTTCCTTCCATTCTCATTCATGGAATTTTGATCATTTTGATCCCTCTCTAGAATATCTTTTAGTAGTCTGTGTAGGGTTGGCTTTGTCATCATGAAATTCTTTAATTGTTCATTGTCATGAAAGTATTTCACTTCTCTATCAAACTTGAAAGGAGTTATGCAGGGTATAGTAGTTTGTGCTAGAATTTGTTTTCATAGAGTACTTGAAGTATTCTGCTCCATGCTCTTCTTGCCTTCATGGTTTGTGATGGGAAAACTGCCATTATTCTGATGGGTTTTCCTTTCAATGTGGTCTGTTTCTTTTCTCTAGCAGCTTTCAGTACATTGTTCTTGTGCTGGATTTCTGGGATCTTGACTATTATATGTCTTGGTGTATTTTTACCACTGGGTTGAAGTTATTTGGCATTCTGTATGTTTCATTTCCCTGAATGTCAGATTATTTCCTCATATGTGGGATGTTTTCTGCTATTACTTCTGCTCATATTCTTTTTATATCATTTGTATTAATTCCTTTCTCATTGATGCCTATTAGTCTTACATTGTTTATCTTTGCATCATCTTGCAGGTGATGAATTATTTTTTCCTGCATCCTAGTTGCTTCTAAGGGATCTTTTCTTACCTTTTCACTAGCTGTGATAGCGTCTTTAAGGTCTGAAACTCTATCTTCACTTTCACTCAAATGGTTTTGCAAGCTTGAGATTGAGATTTTAAGTTCCTCTATATCTCTTGACTCTGCTTCATGTGATCTATTTCTTTCCTATTTTCTCATTCAAGGAATCCATCATTTTTCTAATCTCCTCTATTTTTTATCAGTGTTTTCTTGAGAAGCAGTTATTAATTCTTTCATTTAGTTATCCTTTCTTTTTTTACTTCAGTGATTATTTCCGATCTGATTTCCTCCATATGCTTCTGCATTTGATTCTTTACTTCAGTCGCTATTAATTCAGAGATTTCTTTTTTATTTCAGAAGTTGTTTCTGCTCTGCATTCTTCTATACTTTTCTGCAGTTGTTTCTTTACTTCAGACGCTATTAATTCAGACATTTCAATGGTGTGACTCCCAATTTGTTCTGTGCTAGTGTCTTTTGCCCTTGTTATGGGTGGGTGGGCTCAGGGTCTGAGATGCATTTTTATCCTTCTCTTTGTCATTTTGTATAGCATTGTCCTCTCCTTTGTTGTAGAGCTTTGGTGCAGTTATAACCTTAGCACCTACTGAAATTCTTACCCAAGAGATTATATAATTAAGGCAGGTATAGTTTTGTATTTACAGAACTAAAATAAGGAACACTAATAATGGGTAATGATATTTAGCAGTTGATAAACTTTTATAATTAGTGGGTTTGTATTTTAGACAGTAAGAGCAATCATTATGTCTATATAGCTAAGCAGATAGTAAATTGGGAATTTATATTTAAGTTAGTTCTCCTAAGTTCTGTCTGATCACCTCTCCTTGATGTACTTGGTGTTTTTCAGGCAGGCTAGTTCACCCATTACCTTTTGCCCCCTCTCTCAGTCAAGAGAGAAAGAGGGGGGATGCTTCTATAGATCTGGGTCTAGCAAACTGTCTCAACTTACCGGGTGCAGATCTATGAAGTTTGAATTTATCCAGTTGTGCCTGGCTTGAGTCTGGCTGCTGTGCTCAGCTTCTTCCTGGTGTAGCCCTTGGAAGTGAACCTATTGTGCCTCTCTGGCAAGATGTTCTTCTCCTTGATTAGCTGTGTTGTTCTGGCCCTTAGTCTCTCTGCAGGGAATTCAGCTGCAGAGTTTCACCCCAGCCCTGTATGCCAGGTCTGGGCTGGGTCTGGAGGGGTCCAGAGAGCAGCACAGAAGGACTCACTCAGAAGTGGGCCTGGGCTGGGCCTGGAGGGATCCAGCAGGCAAAGGGGAACACAGAAGTTCTCCCACACACTCATAGGCTGTGTCTGGAGGGGTCCCTGAGAGCGTGCCAGAAGTTGTCATTCACACACTAGGCCTAGGCTGGTTCTGGAAGGGTTCGGAGGGGTCCTGAAAGCATGGCTGAAGGTTACGCTCACACGTGAGGCTTGGGCTGGGTCCAGAGGGGTCTAATGGGAGCAAGGGAGCGCAGAAGCTCTCCCACACACTCGCAGAGCCTGGGCTTGGGCTGTGTCTTGAGGGGTCCTAAAAGTGTGGAGAAAGTCTGATCTCTTTTATGACATCCTGTGTTTGCAGATGACAGCCTCAGTGCTGAGCTGAGTCCCTGAGGAGAACAGTGCCTCTGCTGGTAAACAGATTGGGTGCTGGGAGGGTCATGTCCAGTTTGAGCCTCATAGTAGCCTCTAAAGGTTTCCCATCCTCGGTAAACCTCATGGATGAATACAATGAAATCTCATGGCTGTGATTACATCCTTGCCAAACTGAGATTACCCAAGTGGGCTAACTTTATCACTCAAGGGCTTTAAAATCAAAGAAGTTATCTTCAGGTCACTGTAGAAGGGAAGTCTAAAAGATTCAAAATACTAAAAGGATTGCATACACAGTTGCTGGCCTTGAAAAGAGCCAGCAGAAGATCAAGAAATTGCCTTGAGGAGCTAAATATGACCCTGAGTACACTCAGGAGAGAAACCACAAGGGCAAGAATAGTCTGTGCTCCACCTGGCCCCATGGAAAGTAATTTTTCTTCAGAGCCTCCTGACAAGAACTTAGCCTGGCTGATCCTTTGGTGTTGCCCTTCAGAGACCACAAGTAGAGAACTCAGCAGAACCCATCTGGTCTTCTGACCTATAAAACCATGAGATTATACATTTATTCTTTTTTGCACAACAAGCTTCATGAATCTGTTATGCAGAGAGGAAAAATGAATATTTCATATCGTATAAGTGCAGTCAGCTCTCCATATCCAGAGTCTGCATCTACACAGTCAATCAACTACAGTTTGAAAGTATTCGGGAAAATAGATAAGCATGACTATGTGTGTCTCTAATCTCAGCTACTGAGGAGGCTGAGGCAGAAGAATCAAGTTCAAACCCAATCAGGACGACTTAGCAAAAACCACCTCAAAATTAAAATAATAGAAAGGGCTGTAATGTTGCTCAGTGGTAGAGCAGCCAAGTTCCATACCAGTGCCATGTAACCAAAACTATGGAGGACCACCTTGTGACTCCTCAGAGGATGAGCAGTTGTCTCCATTATAGCTGAACCTGGCCCTATTTCCATGCGTTGATACATACAGAGCGGGTTAGGACTTTTCCTTTTCCTTTCAATTGGCTGTGAGTAATGCAAATCAGTCCAGTGAGCCGCTGAGTTGTCATCTTTGAAGCAAAGATCAACAGGGAAGTGTTTCCTCACCACCCTTCTCCCATCTCCCAAATAAACTGTGAGCCAGGGCAGGATGGAGAGCTAAGTGATTTACACTGTGGGCTGGGACTGAGCCTCAAGATAAGAGGCTATGACTTCCCGGCACATAAAGGATTACACATCAGAGCAGAGGCAACAACCTCGTTAGATACTATCTCAGTTGTGTATGCACATTACTCTCTCTGCATGTCCCACTCTGCACATTGCAGAGGTGATTTTAGTTCTACCTAGCCTAGCTCGTGGCACTTGCCTACTTCCTGCCACTCTCAAAGTCACTCATCCTCTAACCACTTCCCTTCTGACTGCCAACTCTGGTTCAGCCCTGGGCTGAGGCCTCTGTTCTGGTCAGCTATTTTCATAGGTGGACTTAGGGCCCCTTGGCTCCGTGTAACTACAGATATGCCTTAGTGTCTTTATTCTTACTATGGAAGAGGCAGTTTGGAGTTAACTTGCTAGAATTCCAGTGACTTTTCCTTAAGATTACAGACATAAACTGGGTTGCAACTGCAACAAGGCCTGAGAAGAGCTCTGTATACAAAATTTAAGGGCCAGGGAGATGGCTCAGTGGAATAAATGCATCCCTGGCAAGTGCAAGGGCTTGAGTTCAATCCCTGGTTCCACCAAAAAAAAAGTCACTTCTTCTCAAAACAAATTTAAGCTGAGGATGTGATGCATACCTATAATCCCAGCATTGGGGAGCTGAGGCAAAAGAATCATTGAGAATCTGAGACTCTCCTGGCTACCAAGTGAGCTCAAGGCCATATAAAAACAGAAAAAACAAACAAACATGTTTTAACAAACAAAAATAAAAAAGATTCAGGAAATAAAAAGAGTCTGTATGAAAGTTTTTCTTCTTGTTATTCCCTAAACAATAAATACAATTTAACAATTTAAAAGTTAATGTACATAACTTTTGCATTTTATAGATATTATAAGTAATCTAGAGATAATTTGATGTTTTTAAGACACGTGTATAAGGCTTCATTTAAGAAGCTTTATATAATCTTCTTTGCAGGCTGGGTTTGGATTGTTTCTTCTCAATGTATACTCTTATTGAAATAATAGATGTTCTTCATTATCATTATCATTGTTATTATTTTGTGGTATTTAGGATTGAATCTAGGGCCTAAGGCCAGCTAGACAAGTACTCTACCACTGAGCTCCACTACCAGCATTTTTATTTTATTTTGAGACAAGGGTGCTAAACTGACCAGACTGAGCTGGGCATGGTGGCACATGCCTTCTAATTCCAGCACTCTGGGAGGCAGAGGTTAGAACATCACAAGTTTGAGCCTAGACTGGGCAATTTCTTGAGACACAAGAAAAATTAAAAGTGGTTAGGGACTATCTCAGTGCAAAGACCACGGATTCAATCTTTATACCTTAAAAAAATAAATAAATAAATAACCAGAAAACCTAAACTAAATTGCCCAGTCCGGCCTTAAGCACTCATTCTTCCAGACTCAGCTTCTGAAGTGCCTGGGATTATGATTAGAAGTTCTCATACCATGTCCAGGTAGAGTGATAGGTATTCTTATCACATAACCTAAGAGCTACCCTGCCTTCCCTCAAGGGAAGATGATGAAACAATTTTATTGCAGATACCAAGGCCCAGAAATCATGACTGTTGAAGCCCAGCATGGGAATCTCATTGTCTTTTACCAGACGTTTGTTTTCCAACTTTTCATAGAGCTAAGTGTTAACAGGGAAGGCTAGCTCTTGGCTTATAAGGCAGACAGATGCAATCATTTTCATTTCTGTTGTCGCTCAACAATATTGCATATATACTATGTTGCGTGCTGGGTGTCAGGGTTATAGAAATGAGCAGAACAGACCCGTCCTTTTTCCTCACCTTCATGACTCATTGTTTTGGTTTGTGTCTAAACAATGCAAGTACACACAAGTAGCTGGAAAAATGAAACTCCAAACATATCCTTCAATGTTGGTCTTCTTTATTTGTTCTCAGAGTGAGTTACCTAATTATCACATCTTGATGAGTGGTGATCAAGATAGGTCTAGAGTCAGTGGAGGGCTTATATTTATCTTTGAAACACAGTCTATTTCCTCTCTGTATATGTCACAATTGGGAGCAGAGTACAGTAGTCCCTTGCTACTTTGTGGTTGGACTCTTGTGGACTCTCTGTTTTGTGGTTTTCCAAAAATATTAATCTAAATTATTTTATTGTGGATTTTTCACTGTATCACAGGATTTTGCAGTACTGTACAGTGTATGTATATTGTTAAAATCACATAGGTTTCTGAGTTTAGGAAATGGTTAAGAACATTATAAGTGTTTATAACAGTGTGAGAAAGATTTATAAGAGTGTGGGAAGGGTTTAATAAAACCTTTAAATATATACAAATGCTAAAATAAATATAATGTCACTATTCACTGATTTACACTTATCATGGCTATATCTGGAATGTAACTTCTGTGGCAAGTGAGGGACCACTGCACTATACACTATCATTGTTGGCATCTAAACTTGGTTGTTTACCTACACAGTATGTAGAAAATGTTCTTTCACAAATTCTAAAACAGACTTTGTTAATTCTTGGCAGGTGTGTCCTGGTGTTAGGAGAATACATTAAGGGCCACATGACATTTTCTAGCCCCCAGCTTGTCATTCCTATTTGATTTTACCACTTCTGAATTCACACTGGAAATTCAGAATTCTTCAGATTATGTTCTTCAGTAGAGTAGAAGCTCTCATAAAAATTTTTAAATAGGATTAAACCTAGTTAAATATTGTTAGGCTTCATAACTACCAAAAATTATTTCTTTCTCCATTCACCCCCAATTCTGTATCTGAGTCTCAGGCTCCCAGAGTGGATTCCTTATGTCCCCTTGGTGACATCATTTCAGTGAGTCCTACACACTTAACCTAATCTCAAAATGGGGCTCAGGGATTATGGACAAAGGATTCATTCTTTGCTTGATGGCAGAGTGGTAGAGCAGAAGGAATGTAGGCTAGAAAGTTTTACATGCAAATCCCAGCTGGGCTGTGGAGGCCTGCCCTGTGGCCCTCCCCACACCCAGGTGTGACTGTGCTTGCTTGCAAGCATGGCAGGCTGCATGGAGGTGAGTTCTCTGGAATGCCTTTCAGTTTAATTAGTGAGTCTGGCTGACAGCTGCACTGTCCACCACCAAAAGCCATGGCTGAGCTCAGACAGAAGGGGCTGTGGCATCTTGGAGCTAAGATACACAATCAGGTGCCTGCTGAAGCTGGCACGACTCTGGAAGGCAATTCCTTCCTTTTACAGAACAGGTTATTTATTTGCCATAAACTAAATCTTAAATCTGGCTGTTCTGTCCCTTTTATGAGACTCATTGTTCCTTCTGTTCAAGCCTTGTCTTGCCACTTGTGCATACAGCTGCCTTTTTCCCCAACCCAAGTATGATCAAGTATTCACCAAGATTCTGGCTGCCCTGTGGCTTTCTGTTCCTAAGAACAATGGGACATCCCAGATCCCTGTTTCGATGTCTTCTGTCTCTTTGTCTTCTTTCTCTTAGGGGACCACTTCGGGACCCCCTAATAACTTGTACTGTGGAAGAGATTACTAATATTGGACTACTCATGACATTTTGATTTAGATGACTTTGAATGTCCTCAC
Source organism: Ctenomys sociabilis (assembly GCA_004027165.1). Lineage (NCBI taxonomy): Eukaryota > Metazoa > Chordata > Mammalia > Rodentia > Ctenomyidae > Ctenomys > Ctenomys sociabilis. Next base: position 36,634 of record PVKA01012895.1, on the reverse strand, counting down.
TGAACCTTCCTTGCTCACTGTTAAAGAGGGATCATATTACCTACCCTGTAGCATTTGTGTTGTAAGGGTTACATGAGATCAGAGAGACTGGCCTGGCCCATAGAAGATATCAAACATAGTAGTTTGATTTACTATTTCTTCTTAGCTAGATTCCAGTTGTTTGAGGCTCAAGACCTGATGGATTTCACTGGCCACTTTTCTAGTAACTGAAGTCTGGAGCATGGTAAACTCTAAAATTTTTGATGAACTGTTATCATTATAAAGGTCAGATCAGGAGGAAGTTGAGATTCAGTGGTATGGCACTTGCCCAGTATGCGTGAGACCTGAGTTCAGTCTCAGTACCCCAGGAGGTATGTCAGGAAGGGGGACTCCAGTTGATTTATATACTACAGTGTCTTCTTGGAAGATTGGAAGAGCTCTTTCTCTTTCACTGGAGACTGAACTCAGGGAGTGCTGAGCTACAACTCTAGTACCCTCCCATTTTTTCTTTGGAGGGAGAATCTTGCTGAATTGTCCAGGCTGGCTTTGAACTTGCAGCAAGTCCTTCTGCCTGCCAAACTGGTGGGATTTCAGGCTTCCATCTCTTTATTAGTCCAAGTTAAATCCAAGCACAGATCATCTTCTCATGATGTCCAATCCTCTACATGCTCCAATTTGCAGTCGTCTTATTTGTTTTACCTGGGATTGAACCCAAGGCTTTCATGCTGAGCTATATTCCCAGCCTTTTCTTTCAGTTTTCAATTTTGGAACAAGGTCTTGCTAAGTCACTAAGTTTATCAGGCTGGGCTGGAACTTGTGGTACTCCTGGCTCAGCCTTTTAGTGTGCTGATATTATAGTATGTGCAACTATGCCTGGCTACAGTTATTTTATTCAGGATGACATGCCAGGGATCGAACTCTGGTCCCTGTGACTGCCTAAGGAGACCCTTTAATCTCTGAGCTATCTGGCTTGCCAAAGTACTTTTTATTTTAGGCTACTCTTGTATACCCATTATCAATTACAGCAGCACAAAACATTTTGCTTTGCTTGCTTGCTTTCTTTTTTCATTTATGTATTTGGTACAGGGTCTTACTATGCAGTTCAGATTTGTAATGATCCTCCTGTTTTCAGCCTTCCTTGTGATAGGATTACAGGCATGTACCACCATATCCAGGCTCATTACCAGCTCAGGGTGCCCCAGAGACAGGGTCAGCATGACAATGCAGGAAAGGTATAGAACCCAGGTCCCTGCACTTGCCAAAGCAAGCACTTAGTCCACTGTGCTATCTCATTTGCCCTTTTTTGGTTTCTTGAGATAGGGTTTCTCCATGCATTTGAGGTTGGCCTTTACCTCACTGCATAGCCCGGTCTGGCCTTGAATTAATAGTGATCCTCCTGCCTCAACCTGCCACGCCCAGCTTCCATCTCTTTAGTACTAGGATTACAGGCACCTGTCAACATACCCAGGCAATATTTTGTTTCAATTTCAATTTTCCACCAACAGTCAGAATTGTGGCCATGGGCTTTTCTAGGTGAGGACCACTTATGCAGGGCCTGTAGCCTTGGATTTACTTTCTTTTGTGTTCCTCAAAAATAGCCATCAGGAATCAGGACTACAGATAAAAGTATAGTGGAGCTCCTCTTCTGCAAACACCAACCAGGACCCATTTTTTATTACATCAAAAAGGCTGCAAGAAGCTGGGCATGATGATATATGCCTATCATCCTAATAGTTGGGAGGTAGAGGCAGAAGGATTTCTGTGCTTAATTATTTCATTCACACAAGTCTTGTCTTTTAAGCCAGGCGTGGTGGCACATGCCTGTAGTCCCAGCACTCGGAGGCTGAGGCAGGAGGATTGCTGTGAGTTTGAGAATAGCCTGGGCTATTGAGCTCAAGGGCAGCCTGAATTGTATAGCGAGATCCTGTATCAAAAAAGACATTGAAAAAAAGAACTCTTGTCTTTTAAAAACTCAGTCCTGGAGCCCTCCAGACCCTCACCCCAGCCAGCACTCAGGTCCAGCATATTAGTGGAACTGCCAGAGACCCTCCAGATCCTTATGTTAGCCAGCACCCAGGCCCTGCATGTGTGTAGAACTTCCTCCATTAGGCAGGCCTGGTGTGGAGCCTTGTGGCAGAACTCCCTGCAAGAGGCTAGAGGCAAGACCCACCCAGCTGATCCAGGAACAGAACATCTTGCAAGACTGGCACAGTGGGCCCACCTCTAAGGACTGTAGCAGGAAGAAGTGGAGTACAGCAGCCAGGCCCAAGCCACACCCACCTGGATGAGTTTGAACTTGGTAGATCCAGACCTAGTGCTAAGGTAATAGCTCTACCAAAGCTCTACATCCAAAGTCGGAAGACAGTGCTATTCAAAATCACAAAGAGAAGGAGCAAAATGCATTCTGAGACCCCCAAGCCCACCCAGAACAAATGAAGGAGACAATAGCATAGAAGAAATTGGAAATCACACACATGAAATCTCACTTGAAACAACTGCAGAAAGGTATACAAGAAATCAAATCAGAAATAATTTCTGAAGTAAAAAAATAAATGATAACTATAATGAAAAGAAGTACTGTTTCTAAAGAAGACACTGATAAAAATAGAGGGGAATATAAAAATGGAATTTTTATATGGAATCCTTGAATGAGCAATATAAGAAAGAAACAGAATGCATAAAGCAGAGTCAAAATGCTACACAGGAAATTAAAACCTCAATCACAAGCTGGCAAAACTGCTAGAATGAAAGTGAAAATAGACTTTTAGACACCTTAAAGACACCATTGCAGCTAGTGGAAAGGTAAGAAAAGATCTCTTAATAACAACTAGAATGTAGGAAAAAAAATAATTCAACATTTGCAAGATGATGCAAAGATGAACAATGTAAGACTAATAGGCATCAGTGAGAAAGGAGTCAATACAAATGATATAAAAAGAATATGGGCAGAGGGCCGGCGGTATAGCTCAGCGGACTAAGCGCTTGCTTAGGTAAGCGTAGAGACCAGGGTTCGATCCCTGCTTCCGCTTGCCGCGCCGGCCCCGCCTTCGGGTGCGCTGAGCCGGTGATTGGAGTCCGGGCGTGGTGGCGCGCGCCTGTAATCCCAGCACTAGGGAGGCAGAAAGCAGGAGGATCACTACAGCCCCGTGGGCTACATAGTGAGACCCTGTGGACAAAAAAAAAAAAAAGAAAAAAAAGAAAAACAAACAAACAAAAAAAAAGAATATGGGCAGAAGTAGTAGCAGAAAACTTCCCAAATATGGGGAAACAATCTGACATTTAAGTAACTGAAGCATGTAGATAACATCAACCAAATTAAAACCACACCCAGACATGTAATAGTCAAAATCCAAGAAATTCAGCACAGGAACAGTATACTAAAAGCCTCTAGAGAAAAGAAACAGATAACATTTAAAGGAAAACCCATGAGAATAACATCAGCTTTCCCTTCACAAACCATTGAGTGAAGAAGAGCATGGAGCAAAGTACTAAAAAGTCTTGCAAGAAAATAAATTGCAATCCAGACTGATCTACCCTGAAAACCTCTCTTTCAAGTTTAATGGAGAAGTGAAATATTTCCATGACAAAGAAAAATTAAAGAATTTAATGACAACAAAGCCAACCCTACACAGACTACATTCATTCCATGAATGAGAATGGAAAGAACCACCAAATAGGGCAAACAATTAAACACAGGAGAATAAGAGGTATACAAAAGCAGTCTTTCAATTATTCTTTTGTATACAGCAGCAAATTATTTCCATCAGCGCACTCTACAAATGGACTTCTCCTGCACCCTATGGGTCATGATCATGTCCAGGTCTACAAGGTGGACATCAAGGAAATAGCAGTGGCTCAGTCCTGTAAGTGACACCTGGCCACCGATAAGCATCATGGACGCTGTCCACATCCACCACATACTAGAACTTCATGTGATATCCTATCCCTGTGCTGTTAGAAGTGCTAGTCATATATTTGCCATTCCAGTATTTTTGTTATGTTTTATTCTTAGCAATTCTTTACTATCATGAAAACCTTTTCTTAGTTGATGTTTTTGTATGTACTAACCTAATCAAATACTGTGTGAGTCCTCTGAATTGATCACAGACTTATACATAGGATACACTACATTCTGGCCTCTTAGTTGGACTCACAATTTAATTTTAATTTTTGAATACTATTTTGAAATATTTAATTTTTAATTAATTCATATTTAAATAATTTTCTGAATATTCAATTTTTGTTCTATGATTTATACTGTTTCTTTGACTTAAAAATCTACTTATAAGACATGGTATGATATTTTCTCCTAGTATTACAAACTTGATAAAGTATATTTTCACTTTCCATTGACTTTATATTAGTTCTTCCTTGTGTTTTACACACACACACATACACACACACACACACACACACGAAAAAACATATATATAACCTGATATAAGATTAATCCTGTTTTATGGAAATCTCCAATGACCTTTTAAATGGGTTTGTCTAATGTAATTATAATTACATAGTCCTGCATAACTACCATTTTGAGACCTCTTTATTCTTTATCCAGAACCATACAGCAACTTATCTTGTCTTGTGGATTATGGACTTTGTTATTTTCTATATGATACATCTGGAGGTACTAGAATATTTTGAGTTTGTATAACTGGAAAATGTTTAATTTTAGTTTTCAAAGGTATGTTTGCTAAGTATAAAATTTAAAAGGGACAGATCTTATTTTTCAGTCCTTTGAATAAGTAAGTCTAGTTTCTTTAAAAAAAGGCTGAATTATATTCTTCTATGTGTGCATAGTACATATTCACTTATCCATTTATTCATTAATAGACAGATTGTTTCCATCTCTTGTCTACTGGAAAGAGCATTTCTATGGATATAAATGCTCAGATATTTGTTTTAAAAAAGCCCTCAATCCTGGATCTGGGGCTAGAGCTCAGTGGCACCTGCCTGGTTAATGCAAGTTCCTGAGTTCAATTTCTGGTACCAAAAAATAAATATAAAAATTCAATCCTATAAGGATTTCTTGCTTACTTAGTAAGAGCCAGGCACTATGCTGAATTTTGGGAAGAAAATGGCTCAAAATAACCTCAAGGCATGTTGCAATGCTTATAGATGTGTGAGCAAACAGTGACATCACAAGGTGATGTGAAAAGGTATATGCACAAGGTATGTAGGCAGCAGAGACGTGAGAAAGCGATCAGCCTTCTCCACAAGGCCAGGTTGTCCTTGCAGAGCAGGTCATAAGGGTCAAGATTTTAAAGGATATTCAATCAGTAATTATCAGCAGGTCAAGTTTGGGGAAGAAGCATCCAGAAAAGTAGGAACAGCATGCCCTGAAAGATGTGAAATAAAAGGGTGGTATCCTGAAGAATTTACAAGCTACCTGGCATCACTTCAGCATAATAGGGAAGCTGAAAAATGCAGAAGAGCCAAGCAGTTTAAGTGATAAGTGATAAATGGAGAGACCATCTTTGCAGAGTTTTGGATATCATAATCCGCATAGGTGACAAGGAGCAGGACAGGGTGGTGTGATGGACCTTACAAATAATCTCTGATGGAGGCATTGAGGCAAAATGGGGGAAAAGAAACTGTAGTTCAGCAGTAATTCAGGAAGAAACAGGAATGTTTCAGATGACAGGGGTGAGGCCTGATGGGGCACTGGTTGGTTTAGAGTACAGAAAACTCATGTTTGATGAGACCAGCTCAGCCACTGGCTCTAGATATATACCAAGGAGGAAAAGAAAACTTTGGTTGTATATCTCCTACGTGGCAAGGTATAGTTCTAAGTCCACAGAAAATGCTCAGAAATAGTCCTTTAAGAAGCAAGTCTCTGTAATACTATCTGATCTGGATTTAGTTTTATTTCCAATTTTAAAATTATGCTCTATGGGCCAGAACCTTCCAAGTTTTTATCCAACATCTTGGTTTACAAGAATTCTCTTCCTACTTCCAAATTATTTGCACTTCAAATTGATATGACTTTTCTTGATTATTTAATAAATTATCTGCAAGAAGAAAACCAAAAGTGATTTTTTTTCCTCAACCACACACAGTTACCTGTGAGGACAGTTGTTAGCATGGTATTCAAAAGGACAAGGAGAATAAAGTGAATGACCAAGAAGAAAGAAGGGAAGATGTCAACCCTTACCAACACACAAACCAGAGGCTTCTCTTTATTGTGGGTCACACAGAGCAATAGCACATCTTTTTCTTAGTGTTTCAGGTCATTTCAACCTCATTCACCCTTTGCCTGTGTGTCATAAACAGATTTTGGGGAGGCACAGTGATTTCCTGGCTATAAGAAGAAATGCCATCCTGTCTATCAGCATTTTTACACTGTCAAGAAAGATGAACAATATACTGCAAAAAAAAAATGACTTGTTTCTTAGGATGACAGTGCAACTACACAGCAAGAGCTGAGAGGTTCTTCCATGAATATGATGACTATCTTGTAAGCAATTTTTTGGTATATTTTGAAGAATGGAAAAGAAAACCATCAGGGCTTCAAATGGATTTTGACCAGATAATTTTGAGTGATTAAAATTCTGGGAAGCATATCATATGTATGTGTGATACATATGTTCTCTGAGGAATTTTTAAATCCAAGGTCAGCGAACTGCACACTGTTGGTGATATCTGATCTACCACTTATTTTTGTACTGGTATAAGCTGAGAGTAGTTCTTATATTCTTAAATGCTTGGGGAAAAAATCAAAAGATGACTATGTGATAATGATCAGAAATTCAAAGTTTACCATCTCTAAATAAAGTTTTATTGGAACACAGCTTATCATTCCTTTTGTACCGGCCACATTTGTGTTACCACAGCAGAGATGAGTGTAACAGAGACCCTTTAACCCACAAAGACTGGAGTATTCACAAAGGCTCTCTTTCCAAAGGATGTTTGCTGACCTTGGTTTAAGGGTTTTCTGCTAAAGGAGCAAGACTTTTATAAACTGAAGGTCTCTTGTAGATGAAAGTCAATTATATATATATATATATATATATATATATATATATATATATATATGAATTTAAAAATATCATAAAGCTCCTAGGATATTGATATCACAGAATAGAGTAAGACATATGCTTTCACTGTATTTAGGATACTTATTTTTCCATCCTGTTCCAGTGGAGTATAGTTATTAAGACATGTGTTTTAAGGTCTTTCTGATCCTTTCCATGTTGATTAGCATTCTGTGACCTTGATTGAGGTGGAGACTCATTCTCTTGTAGGCCTTAGGCTTCCTATGGAAATGAACAACAACGATACCAACCTGACAGAGTCTCAGTAATACTCGGATAAATGAAGTGATTGTTTTTAAAGGAATTACTTGGGTCTACAGCAAGTTTGTAACAAACTTTGCCATGATTACTGCCACTATCTGAAAACATCAGTTTCACTTTTTGGTATTCTGTTCCTAGCAATGCTTTTAACTTCTGCCTTGATGAGAAAATCTGTAAGATTCTGCTACGTGCTTTCCCGCAGCCAGGGCACTTCCCTCTGCGTTACTATCTGCTGTAAAACCTCTTCCAGCTGTAGAGATTTAAAAGCACACTTGTCAGGCGAGTGGGAAAATGAAATTACGAGGTTAACTGGGGCCAGAAGGTTGTTCGGCGGCTGGACCATGGCTTCTGAAGAGCATGTTGAACTTTATTTTTTAGGTTATACGCTAGTTCATCTTTTTCTATGGAAAAATCTACACTTATGTGATCAGGTGCTGATCAAAGCTTGGCTGATTCAGCTGTCAAATTCTTTTTTTGAGGGGATGAATTTGCCATTTTATTCATTTTATGTTAGCTGGACATTGACTTTTTTTATTATTTCCTACCACAAAACGCTCTCAGAAAACCACAAGGGGGCAATGCTGTGAAACATGGTACTTTGCTTCACAGTGGGCTTTCGGACCTGAGCTCGTTGTCTTCGGGATTGTTGGATTCCAGGTTCCTGGGGAGGACCCGGGGCCCAGGGAACTTGTGGGGCCTGAATGATGCTGCTGCTTCTCTCTGCCTCGCTCTCAATGTGCCCTGAGCGGGCTTAGCGTAGATGTCTTCTGCCCCGAGCAGTGCTCTGCAGAAGAGGCAAGAAGCCTCTATTCTTGGCCTTCACAAAACATTTCTGCCTAAGCCCAGCTACAGGGAAGAGGCATACACTCCCAAACCAGTGACACTCTTTTACCCCCTCCCTCCAAAATTAGTTAAAGAAATATCAGAATTCCAGAAAGCAGCAGATGTCTCCATAGTGCATGCTTGGAACAGAATTTCTGTAGGTCCTCTGCCCCCTCCACATTATTTTTAATCACATCAAAGAGTTTTTTAAAAATCTCACTTGCTTTTGCTCCTTGCATTTTGTGGTCTTGACATATTGTTTTGAGGAAAATGCCTTCAAATTTTGTCTTGCCCCTCAACTATTGTTGAGAAGGAACTGTTAATGCAATGTTGCCACTCAAAAGAAGCAGAAAATATTTCAGAATTCTTGTATATTCTCACTGGGCTTAGGGTTAAGAAGACAGCCATACACACAGCAGCCTGGTGTGCAGATAAAACCAGTCTACTGATGCATGGGGTGGGGCGCGTTCTGGTTACTGGTAGGAGTAACTCTCATCATCATATTCCAGCTCAACCTCATCCTCCTCATCCAGTAGCCCGTATTTAAACTTCCGGTAGACGGTGCCATCTTGGCCCATGTAGACAATGTCATCATCTTCTTCCTCATCATAGTCTCTGTCTCTGTACTCAATCACCTGGTCCTCTTCAAAGCTGATGCTCTCGCGATAGCTGCTCTTGTAGGAGTAGGACTTGGCAGGGTCAGCCAGCTTTTCGTAGCGGGCCTTTGGTACAGGCCGGGGGCGGCCCCGAGACTTCTTCCAGACAACCACAGCGGCCCCCAGCAGAAGCACCAGGGTGATGGAGGAGGTGATCATCAGAGCTGTCTTGGAGCGCTCAGCAGGCCCGGTGGTCTTCCGAAGGATACACTCCTCTGTTGGATGATGACCCAGAGGCAGAGGGGAGAGAAGAAACAGAATTAGGAAAATTGGTTTCTGAGGTAAAGAACTTCATACTTACTTTTTAACATCTGAAACGGTGGAATCACTGTCCATGTTTTACTAGGGGCCCACCCTACAAAACTGCCTCTGTAGCCCACAAGTCCAGTCCATATCGCAAAACAAGAGCAGTAACAACACAGTCCTTTTAGAAAGGTCAGTCTGAGATCCAGTCTCCAAGTGTCTAACCTTCTCAGTTGACTTCTTTATTTCTCTCCAAAGAAAATATTTCACGCTTGCATGCTGAGAGTTCTTCCATTCTACTTGTTTTTTTTTTAATTATTACAATACAGGGTCTCACTATACAGATTGGACTCTAGTGATCCTCCTGTGTTCAGCCTCCCAAGAGCTGGAATTACAGGTGCAGCCCACCACACCCAGCCTCATTCGAAATCTCTGTGAGCCCCAGGGGCAAGGTTAGCATTGCATGGCAGGAATTGAACCCTGGCCCCTGCATCAGCCTAAGCAGGCACTTTAATCCAATGAGCTATTTGGCTGGCCCCATGTTATTTTTTGTATTGCTCTGTCTCAGCCCACCCTGAGGGTGGGGCTGATGTGTTGCATGGTGCTGGGATAGAACAACAGTCCTCTGTGCCCACCTAAGCTGGCCTAAGCAGTCGCTCTAGATCGCTGAGCTGCGTCACTGGCCCTATTCCTTACATTCTTAAATGCTTGGAAAAAATCAAAAGACTATTTGATAACTATCAGAAATTCAAATTTCACCATCTCTGAAGTTTTTGCTTGACTTAGCTATTGCTAAAGATGACTGATTTTTGTAAGATTCAGTCCTCTGTCTCTAAATGCGCTCCTACTCCAACAGGACCATCCTGTTGTTTGGTGCTGGAGAAGGTAAAGTGTAAAACTACTGACTCTTAAAGCCACAAGGGGCCTTAGATATTGCTTAGGGCAATTTGTTGTGGCAGTTGAGGAAACCATAGCCTATGGAGTGGAGGTTAATTGCAACACCGTCAAAGACATGACCACCTTTGTGACACGCCAGCAGTTCCAGTCTATAAATCTTCACTCTATGCAGCCTTGTCCAGATGCAAAGACAAAATGGCCTGCCAACTACTTTTTGGCCTGTTGGAATTTTGTGACCATCAGCTGGCAGGAAAGGAACAGTGGCATCTTTAAATGCTGCAAACCAGCTTGAGTGATGGGTAGCTTCTCCTATCACAAAAGAGCTTACTGAAGTCACGAGTTCTGCCCCTTTTTACCCATAAGCCCCTGTGTTCATTCCTTGCCTGACAGGGTGGCATAATCACAGGAGTGCCACAGAGGGGAACCTTTAGCAATGTTCTCATGGGTCTCTCTATTTTACACTCATTCATTCAGTTGGTATGATGGATTTACCTAATTTGCTTCACTTTAATTTAGCTCAGACTTATAGGAATGTGAAAGACAGTATAAAAAACTAGGTAAAATGCTGCTCAGGCTGGATTGGATGTACAGGTTCAAATAGGCAGCAGGTTCTCCATAAAGTTTTTTGAGTCACTTGAAAAATCCTAGTACATTCGCTGGTAATCTAGTTAGTGCAGATGAATTGCCGCCAGGTGCAACGATGTTTTGTTTATTAGATCTGATTAGTAGGATATGATGCATTGCTAACATCTTTTTTGGAAATGCTAACCAAGTTTTCTGTTTTATCCTCATTCTTATTCTCATTGGATTTTAGCCATCATATAGAATTTCTTCCTTTAAAGTATTTTAGTAAGGATCTACAGGGCATGCAGGGTCTCACTAGGTGGATCAGACTTATGATCCTCCTGTGTTTAGCCTCCCAAGAGCTGGGATTGCAGGCACGGTCCACCACACTCAGTCTCAATTGCCATTTCAGGGTGCTTTGCAGGTGGGGCTGGCATGCAACCCTGGGGATCAAATCCTGGCCACCGCGCTCTGCCCAAGCAGGCACTTTAATCCATTGAGCTGTTTGACTGTCCCTTCTTTCTTTAAAGTAATAGCACCGTTATCATTCCATTTATCATTACTAATATCAGGGTAGATTTGTACCCTGGAGGAAATGAAAATACCAAAGGAATAGATACATGACTTGTGTGTGAATCTTTGGGGTGACTACCGGAATAGAATGGACATGTGACCTTTTGAGGTGGCTTCCTTTAGTGAGATCCATATGCAGTAACATCTACCTGTCTGTTGTCTGCCTTAGGTTGCAGAGTCAGGCCAGCTTTTATGCTCTGCTGTCTCTGAAGGGGCAGACTGTTTCAGTAACAAAGGAACAAGTAAGTAAGCAAGAGTGCTATTTTCATATTTGCCTTGTGCGTGGTTAGGCAAGCACTCTACAGGTTGAGCTGTAACCCAGCCCAATAATCTTGAGAGTTGTTTAGTTACCACAAGTGTCTTTGTAAGAGCCATGAAGACACCAGGAAACTTATTAAACAGCTCTTCATTGGAACAAACTTTCAGAAACTCTGCACCCAGACTCTGCTCAGACTCTGGTCTCCCACAGCAGCACTGACACAGTGAGGGGCATCACTCCTAGCAAGCACGATGTGCATACTAGGCAATGAGACACCAGGGGTGGGTGGGCTTGAGCACTGGGAGAGCTGTTGGTGGCAGGGCTGGGGAAGAAACTGAAGAAGAACCTATTATTGGAAAGATGATATTAAGAACTTAATTGAAGGGCTGGCCTGGTAGCTCGGTATACTAAAGCACCAGCTTAGGCAGAGTGCTGCAGCCGGGGTTTGATCCCCAGCCTGTTGTGCGGGCCCTGCCCTCCAAGGTGTGCTGAGATGGCAATTGAGACTGGGTGTGGTGGTGCGGGCCTGCAACCCCAGCTTTGGGAGGCTGAAAACAGGAGAATCACTAGGAGTCTGATCTATGTAGTGAGACCCTGTAGATTCTGTAGACTCTTCCTAAATATTGGAGAAAAAAAACCTAATTGAAAAACTGTGATGGAAAGAAAAAAATAGTACTTTCCCAGTATGTGTAAAATTCTAGGTTTGATCTCCAGTATTGCAAATAAAGAAGTAAGAAATAACTGGCTGGTAACTGTTAACAGATTTAGGATTTTCTTAAATTTACAAATGGACAGACTCCCACAAGTACTTGTTTTGGGGGATCACAGCATGCTATAACCCCAACACAAACATCTATTTGTGGGCTAGAGAGTATGTTTGGAGAACATTTCAATGTAATGTAGTCCTAGCTAAGGAGGGAGCTTGTGGGAGCCCAGGAACCTGAGACCAGCCTGGGCAACATATAGAGACCCCCATCTCAGAAACAAAGCATGTTTGTTTCTATCAAATGAAATCACTGATTAAAGATATGAGATTGCAGCCAATGAAAACTGAAACACATATATGGGTGGGCTTGGAGGTTGAAAGACAGTTGTGGGCTGGAAACTGGTGAATTGGGTTTTGTGTTTTAGGCTTCAGTGAAAATTTCTAGAAAGCTTTAGGTCTCTAATGGAAAGCCTGGATTTGGGCTGACTTTCATAGAATGATTCTTCAACAAAAGCAAGATAATACTGCTATGAGCTTCCGCAGTAGCTAATTCCATTTTTTCTTTCTTTTTTTTTTTTTTTTGTGGGAGAGATGACGAAGAGGAAGAAAGTAAATGTGTGAAGGTCCAATTCTAGACCTACTTGATGGCTGCTCTGGGCGGCAGCACGGTGGTGTAGGCCTGTGGCCTTTGCTGTCCAAAAGATTTCTGCTCTAGCTCCACATAAGCCTCTTAGTGGTAACAAGCCCTTTTAGTCTGAGTCTCCACATCTGTAGAATGGGGTCTGTAACAGGAACTGGATAATGGACAAGAGGATTCAAGCATGGAAGGCACACAGAGGGCACCTGATAGAAGGGCAGCCTTTGGATCTCCCTGAACTCTCCTCCCCTTCCACTGTGCCCTCACCCATGGTATCCTGGCAGTCGCAGCACTCCTGGGTAGAGTGGGGCCGGGAGGTGTTGCAGCACTGCAGGCAGCGGCCGTCTTCCAGGTGCAGCAGCAGAGGAGCAGGGCACACAGTACAGTTCTTGGGCCCAGGTCCCTTGCATTCCATGCAGCTCTCATGGCAGTTTTTGCAGGTAAATTTCTCCCCCTGTTAAGAACAAAGAGGATCCTTTTGAGTACAGAGGGATTAACTCCCAAGTCAGAATTTCCTTTCATCTCCCTAAGGCAAGAGCCAGGTGGTGGACCCAGAAAGATCATGCATTCAGGCCCATTTTCACTGTTCTTGGTCAAAGAACCAACTGCCTGCTATGGATGGACCCGTGCCTGGCCCTGACCTTTGAGATCTGGCATAGTAGAGGAAGGCTTCCAGAATAATTTCTTGTGAAGTAACAGACCCTGTGCCTGGGGACAGCTCAGGACAGGAGCTCATTTTCTCTGGTCCACATATATAGACTGTCATAGGTTTAAGCATTCTGCCTTCATTTCCCATAATTTGCAAGTGTGCTGTTCCACATGTAATCAGTTCCTAGTTTCTCTTCATAACCTAGAAGACCTGTTCTCACTCCCACATGGCAATGCCACCAATGGAGCCAAGTGGCATGCAACCATTTTGATGTGCTCCTACTTTATGTCACTTCCAGACCTTGCTATTATGTCACCAAGATACACGACTTTCCATCGTCCATCATGCTTGTGCTGTCGTCTCTGACCTGGCATCTGCCAAGACCCAGAAGGAAATAAATGGTGACTCTGTGACTAAAACAGTTAAATCTCATTGACAAGAGAGTCCAGAGATGAGAAAAAAAGTGGCTTCCCCCCTGACAAGTTGCTACATGCCTGGTGCTAGAAACTTGATTAGGGAAGGTACTGTCCTATCCTACTTTTGTTAACTTTGAAAGACGAGTACAATAGCCCGGGAAGCATGCCAGGCCTGAGGGGCGTGGTTCAGAGACAAAGCCCTTGTCTAGCATGTATGAGGCCCTAGGTTTGATTCCCAGGATCATGATCAATCAACAATAAAAAGAAAAAAAAAAAAAAAAGGAGTGGAAATTGCATTGTTGAGCATCTTGGCACACCACAGATGCCACTGAGGTGTTTTATCAGCTCCGTGCAGTCCTAGTTCTGTTACTGCTCCTGTGATCTTCCACAAATTACTTAACCTCAAAAAATAAGATGCGCAAACAGCTACACTCTTTCTTTACTGATGAGAGTCATATGCTGTAATAATGTCTGTAAGTATAATATGTATGCACCTTCTATGATACCAAAACATTATGAAAACAGTTTGCAATGTATTAATTTATCAAGTCCATCTTGTCAAGGTTTCTTAAAACTGTCTCATTGATAGTTGTACTTCAATAAAACAAAAAATTAAAAAAAAATAATAAAAGGTTTATTCACCAAAAAAAAAAACCCAAATTACTTAACCTCAATGACCCCCACTTTTTCCAAGCTGTAATGAGGGCTGCTGCCAGAGTCTAAAGCAAGCAGAGGCTATGCCAGTTTGTGTTCATTTCACCATGGAGACTTATGCACTGGCTAACGTTTTGAGACACAATTAAGAAATGAGCGGGCTCAAAAAATCCATGGCTTTTACACACACAGATGATGTCTTCTTACTACAGTGTGAAGAAGTAGTGCAGGAAATGAAGAGAGACGTGTGTGTGTGTGTGTGTGTGTGTGTGTGTGTGTGTTTCTCACCTTCTTCATGTGTTTTTAGTGAAGACAGTCTGTATTCCTGAAATAACTTTCTCATGTAGACTAAAACCTTTGTACCCATGAAACATGGACAGGGTTCATTCTGAGGCTCTCCTGCTCCCTTATTTAAGCTAGCTCTTCTTGGTTCCTGTGAAGACTACAGTGAGGGCAGCTCTGTTATTTCATGACATAGTGGAAGAAAATTTTAAAGTGTTCTGTGGTGAACATTTTTAAGCAAAAGTGAGTGTTGGAGCTTTTAAGATTTTCCTGATTGTCCCAAACGATATGCAGGAAGTGAATTCATGCTCCCTACTGGAAGGATGAGAGACACCCACCCCGGCCCTCAGTACCTCTCCCACTCGGAATTTCCCCACGTCACAGTCCAGGCTGCAAATGCCCCCCATGAGGTGGTAGTTCCATACACAGGATAAGCAGTGCAACTCTTCTTTTCCTGCAAGGAAGAAAAAAAAGCCAATTATGAGACCAGCCTCAGATTTCAGCCTCTGTCTTGGTTCCAGAATACTCAGGAACAAGGACCACGTCAAGTAAATTGAAGATGACACTGATAGAGGATATTTTTCAAAAAGTCTGAAAGGCAAGGTAAAGACTTACCAGTGATTCCATTAAGAGAGTCTGTGTAGACTCAGTCTGGAGATGGTGCAGAGATGACAGATATTTTGTCACAGCAAGAGAAATGTCCAGAGAAGAAATCATGCAGAAAGGTTTATGAAACCCTTCTTTGTGATGTGTATTGTCTATCTGGTGAGGAAGAGGACAGCAGCTGGTGTGGAGAGTCCCCACCCACAGTAGAGGTCATGAGTGGAGAGTCCCTCACTAAGAAACAGCATCTGGATGTGAAGTTCTAAGGCCAGAAGAACATGCCAGATCATTTGATCCAGACAGTGGTCAAATCAAGATTCACATTCAGACAGGTGTGGTGGTGCATACTTGTAATCCCAGCACTCAGTAGGCTGAGGCAGGAAGATCACTGTGAGTTGGAGACCAGCCTGGGCTATAAAGTGAGCTCAAGACCAGCCTGAACTGTCTCAAAAAATCAAATTCAGTGTTTTTCACCCATAGCATAGCTTTTTCTACTACTGTATCTGCCTTAACTCCAGAACCACCACAGACAGGAGCACTAAATGTCCACAACCTGTTCTGAGTGGCAGTAACATCTCTGGCTCTAATGCAGACATTCTGAGAATGACTGACCCCAACATTCAAACATTTCTCTCTGTGTTTATTGGAAAGAGTTGGGGACAAAAGATCTGAACTCCGGCTTGTTTTATGAGGAAGGCCCTGGCATTTCTCTGATAACTCAAAGCAGGAGTGTGGAAGAGAGTAGCACAGGATGTGTCAGAGCTGGTAAATCCTGACAGTGGTCTTGCTGTGCAGTCAAGGGTGGTTGGATGAATTTGATGAAGAAGCACAAGTTCTGTCTTTCCCACTTACAAGGGAGTTAAACTGACTTTTATTGCTTGATCTGCAAGCTTAATCAATTTCTGTTGTTTCTGCTTTTGGTTTTTATGATATTGGGGATCGAACCCAGGGGCATTCTAACACTGAGCTACATTCTCATCTCTTTGTATTTTGTTATTTTGGGATAGTGATTTGCTAAGCTGCCCAGGTGGGACTTGAATTTGTGATCCTCTTGCTTCAGCCCCTCTAAGTGCTGGGGTTGTAAGTATGCGCCATCATGCCTAGTTGAATTTAATCATTTGTAATGTTTTTTAATGAAGCAATAAAGTCTGAGCTCTGAACGCCTTAAAGAATAAACCGTTAGGGCCCAGCTGTTCATGAGGTTGGAAGCTGTTTGCAGTGGTGTAAATCTAATTTCTTTTTCTTTCTTTTTTTTTTTTTAATGTACTTAGTACAAGGTCTACAGGGCCTCACTACATAGATTGGACTCATGGTGATCCTCCTGTTTTCAGCCTCCCAAGCACTAGGATTACAGGTGAGTGCCACCATGCCCAGTCTCCATTGCAGTCTCAGGTCACCTTGAGGGTGGGGGCAGCACGACATGCCAGGGATCGAAACCCAGTCCCAGCATCTGCCTAAGCAGGCACTTTAATCTGCTGAGCTATCTGGGTGGCCCTTGCCAAGGTGTAAATCTACAGTCTCCCACTTCTGTTTTAGCCTTTGTGCATATTCTGAAACATAACTGTGGTCTCTGATAGAAGAGCAAATCTTTTGCCTCCTTCTTTCCTTTTCCTGTGCCACATTTTCTCAATTAATAGATAAATTTCCCAATAAATAAATAATTATTTTAAATAAATAATTTCTACTTAGTACATTTTAGATGTTTTACTCTAATTTTTTAAGCACAGAAAGTTTTACTTTTAAAAACTTTATGTTTTTAATGAGGAGAAGTAAGGGCATGTGGAATTTAAAACAATAATATTCACAGAAAGAGTAGAATGCTGGCTACCAGAGGCCAGAGTAATGGCAAGAGCAGAGAAATGTCACTTCCAAGGGCTCAAAGGTTAGCTAGGCAGGAGGGTAAGGTTCTTGATATCATTTATTGGACAGCATGGTAATTATAGTGATAAGAAAGGGCTGTATATTTTTAAATTACTCAGAGTAAGCTTCAAACGTTCTTATAACATAAAAATAAGAATTATTTGAAGTGCTAGACATACTAGTTAGCTTTTTTTACTCCTTCCACATTGTGTGTGTATATCATAGCATCACTATGTGTCCTGTAAATGTATGTAATTCTAATTTGTCAGTACACAGTAAAATAAGGCATAAAAATCAGAGGGCATATTCTGTACCAATGAGTTATACCTCATCTTTTCATTTTTAATTAACATATAATAATTGTTTAAATTTATAGAATACCATGTGTTTGACACATATACATCTTGTGTGGCGACCACCTCAGAGCAATTGGCAATCGATCAGCTCAAACACTTATGGTGTGAGGATTTAAAAATCTCCTCCTGCAGCCATCTAGAAATAGGCACTATTATTGACTACACAGTTGCCCTGCTGTGCAGCAGAACACCAGGAGGCACTCGTCTTGGCCATGACTGCAGAGACTTCCAGACTGGCTGATCCTGAGGTCAGCTGTGGGTGACAGATTGCTGACTCCACTGATATGTCTTATACTGATCTCCTGCAAAACCTGCAACCTAGGAACCCAAAATCTTTCCCCAAAAGCAGGTTGTTTGTTTCCAGACCATGAGTTTCTCTTGCTTTCAAGCTTAACACTCTGCATCTAGCCTTGCTTCTTAGAGCCTCAGGGTTTAAAGGCATTGTCATATTTCCTTCCAAGTCAGAACAGTCCACCACCCACTTTCCCTCAGGCTGAGCCCCATGGGATGGGCTCAACAGGTGCAGAACAATGCCTGGGTATCTGTGAACACTGGCTGTGCTCAGTGAGGTCTCTGGGAATTTAGGTGGCTCTGGTTATACAACTCGGGTTTGTTTTCAAATAATCTTATGAAAAGGGTAAATACAAAGCTACGCATGGCTGTAAGGAATGAGCTAATGATGGATGTATCAGTTGCATAACAGGCACACACTAGGCCCAAGTGTGCTCTGTTCCCTACTCCCTTGACTATCTGCAACATCCTAACATTAATTGGTGATCAAAAGGGAATTAAATATAATTTGTTTGGTAAATATCTTATTTAGTTTTTTTTTTTTTTTAACTCACTGAGGGTTGAATTTAGGGAGCACTAAGCTACACTGCCAGTCCTTTTAATCTTTTTTTGGGGGGAGGGGAAGGTCTTAGTTTCTACATTGCCCACATGGAACATGTACATGCAATCCTCCTGCCTCTGCTTCCTATGAGGCTGGAATTATGGATGTTTACTACCATTTCTAGTCCCAGTAAACTTTTCTTGATTATTTCAAGGATTGTTGTTTTTCAGTATGACTGCTAAAGTTTTAATAAAGACTTCATCCTTTATTTTTTCAACCCAGCTTACAACCTAAGAGAAAAAAAAATTCTCTTCCCAAATTTTATAAGCTATATGTTGTAATACCAGGGGATAGATAAAAATTCATTAATCACCTGACTTATTTTATTTTCTCTTCTTTTCTGGGACACAATACCCAACACTCACAATTTCAAGAAGGAAAGGTTTATTTCAGATGACAAAGGTTTCTGTCCATAGTTGGCTGATTCTAAGTTAGGGCTGCATGTCAGAGGGCATTGCAGGGGAGAGGAGAAACAGTCCGTGGCAGGGTCTACAGGGGATAGTGAGAAGAAGAGGAGGAGGAGGAGGAGCTCCAGCATCAGCACCAGCACCAGCTCTAGCAGCAGCACCAGCACCAGCAGCAGCACCAGCATCAGCAAGTCTGCCTTCTTTCTGTCCCTTTATATTCCATCCAGGCTATAAATCTTTTGGGTGATGCCACCGCATCTAGGATGGGGCTTCTGTTTTCAGTGAATCTGTTTAGCGATGCCCAGAACTACGCTACTTCTAATCAGTGGATTAAATTTAATGCCACACACCATTAATGTCATTATCACACACCCTAGATCCAGCCTTCTCCAAAAAGCCCCACATGTGATTACATGAGGCTTTGGGAGGACATCTAATACAAACTATAACACCAGCAAAGGATGTATACAGCATGTGAAATATGTGTCATGGTTTATGTCTTGATGTCCCCTCAAAGCCCCATGTAGTTATAGAGTTTACTTTGGAGATGATTTAATCTAAAGTGTGCAATTGATTCATAGTGAAATATTGGGATTAAAGTTGCTGGGATTAAAAGTATGTGATTGCTGGATCAGTCCACTGATTGGATTGGCATTGTTCTAATCCCAGTAGACTAGGTGCAATATAGGGATAGAAAGAGACTTGTCTTGTACTCTCTTGTTGCTTTTGCTGTCTTCTGCTGCCAGAAACTGTTGCCCCTCTGCCATCTGCCATCCTGTTTTGGAGCCAGTCATTTATGAACTGAAACCTTTACAAAGTGTGAGCTAAATAAACCTTTTCCTTTTTAATCTTGAGTTTGAGGCAGTGGCATGGTTACTGTTGGGGTAATTTAGACAGATCTAGGTTAATAACCAAGAGCAAAGAGCCCAGCAGAATGATTTAAAATGTTATGAGTGGCCAGAAAGAAAGCTCAAGTAAAGCTGCAGGTTGAAAAGATAGAGCAGACGAGACCTTGATTGCTCAGAACAGAATAGAAAAGATGGACTGATGGCATCACTGAAAGCAGCAGGACACCACCCTTTGCAGCCTCAAGAGTGAAAAGTGAAAGACTTTGCTTTGAGAAGACAGTCCCAGAGCACCATGTTCCAGAATGGTGGTGGCCTAGAAAATTTGTTCCTTGGAATCAGGTTCACAATGCTCAGTAAGCCAAGCACTTGACCCCTATAGCCAAGGGAGAGGGGAGCCGGCTGGCAGCAGACCTTGGCATTGTTCATGTGGTGCTGGTTTTGGTATATGGAGAATGGAACAGTTGAGGGATCAGAAAGGCTTCTGCCCAAATTTCAGAAGGCCTGGGAGGCCAGGCAGTGTGTCCCTGACTGAGCAGTGTCTAAATCTGTGAATGCAAAGCCAAAGGTGCAATGGAGATGCCAGAAGTTTGGAAAATCCAGGAACATGGATTGTCCTCGGAAAGCTACAAGGAGGAAGCAGAGCAAGCCAGAGAGAGAAGCCATGGGAGCTCCAACCATTAGAAGCATGCTAGGGGCAGAGCCACCCAAGCCCTTTGGAGTTACATCTTGCCACAGACTGCATCATACACTGCACATGGAGCTACAGGACTTAATGCTTACTCTGATGGATTTTGGACTTGCTTTGGTCACATTACTTTTATCCCCATAATGTTTGGAATGGAAATGTCTGTCTAGTGCCATTGAATGTTAGAAGTGTTTAACTTTCTTTTCTTTTGTACAGGAGCTCACAACTAAGAGTTTGTCTTAAATATCAATGGAGACGTTTCAGCAATGATAAAACTGTTGACTCTTATCTCTTGGAGGTGTACTAAATGTCTTTTGCGTAAAGGGACATAGATGAGTTTTGGGGCAGAATGTTATGGTTTGGGATCACCCACTCAGGACCTCCCTCCTGTTCCTCTCTTGGACAGGAGCTTTCTTTCTCTCAATAAATCTATTCTGTTCATTAAAAAGAGAATGTTATGGTTTGTGTCTGGATGTTTCCCCTCACCAAACCTCATGGGGTCATAGGGTTTTCTCAGAGGTGGCTGAATCGAGAGTGCGTGATTTGGGATTAAGGGTGCTGGGAGTAAAAGTTGGTGACTGTTGGATCAGTCCACTGGTTGGACTGCCCTTGCTTTGATCCTGTAGACCCCATACAATGTAAGGACAGAGGAGGCTTGTTTAGTTCCCTCTTGTCACTTTTTCTGTCTTCTCGTGCTAGGAACTTTGCCATGTGCCACCTTGCCTAGGAGCCAGCTGATTGTGGACTATACACTATGAACTAAACAAACAGTTTCCCCTTTAACTTTGGGCATCAGGTATTTTGTCTCAGCAACAAGAAAAGTAACTAAGACAGTGTGTGTGATATAAGAATATATGAAAGAAGGAAGACAGATGAAATGAGCATCAAAGATGTAAGACTTCAACTGGGTCATGTCCGGAAATCAAGCCGAATCCAGAAAAGAGCACAAACACACAGGATTCCCTTGGACTCCCCGCAACACTCCCCTCATCCCTGAGTCTATCTCAAGAATCCTGTGTTAACTAACTTTTGAGACTGGGAATGCTCAGAAGCATTATTCTTGATTCATCTTAGAAATCTCAAACCCAGTTAGAGAAATGCATCATATTATACACACTGTCTTAGTTACTTTTCTTGTGGCTGAGACAAAATACCCAAGGCCCAAAGTTAAAGGAGAAACAGTTTGTTTAGAATACTATGAACAAGTTCTCCAGTTCCCACAAAAATATTCAAAGAGAAACGTTGTCTTACTTTAACATGATGTTAAGCCACATTAACTTACTTTGATGATTACCTGATCTTAACTAGAGATCAAGTGCCCTCAGCAGTAGCCCACTGTACAGCACGAATGGTTTCAAACTAGCATTGATTTAGTGAATGAAAATATAAAATTTATCTGGCAATTTTAGTTTGATTAAAAGCCCTTCCCCTTTCAATAATGGCAATATGGTAGATACTTTCAACTTTTAAAAAGTATAAAGAAAAAAACCCTCCTCACTCTATAGTGAGACTCTGACTTAAGACAAAACAGGGTCTTGCTCATGCCAGGCAAGTGCTATATCACTGAGCTGCACCCCCAGCTCTTTATATTTAACACTGAGGTAGAGTCTCACTAAATTGCCCAGGCTGGCCTCGTACCTTCAGCCTTCTTGCTTCAGCCTCCTCAGTAGCTGGAATTAGGGGTGTAAGTATGTCACCACAATCAGCATGGGGGTCTTTAAAAATATAGTGAGTTAAATTGAAAAGAAATAAAGAAAAAAGGTGAACTTTAAGCTGTCAGATCCAGAAAACAAATTATAGAAATGGAAAAGTGCTCAAGAATCATCCTAATGAAGATCACAAAAAGATGAAAATATACAACAGGAGGAAGGAGATGTAAAGGAAAGATCAAAAAATGGCACTACATTTCATGGGGATTCCAGACCAAGAGAGTTGAGTAAAAGGTGGAGAAACCACATCTGAAGATGTAATAGCTGAATGTTGTCCAATTTACATAAAACAGTAAGATTTATTTGTTTCCTGTATACTCAAAGCTTAGGAGCACTTTACCCTGGGTTATGCTCTGGACTAGGAGCAAGGGATACAAAACGAATGTGATATAGTCCTTGCTCCTGCTTGGAGGACTTGCAGCTAGTAAGAGAGACAGACATTAGTGGTTCACACCTGTAAACCCAGCACTTAGGACGTTGAAGCAGGAGAGTGACGGCAAGTTGAAGTCAGTTGGGACTACAGAGGAAGACCTTGTCTCAAATGAAAATAAAAACAGAAAACAAAAAGAGAAAGACAGATATGTTTAATTAAAATGTGATATAAACAGGGTTGTGGTAAACAGTGAATTACAGAATTAGAAAGAGAATGGAAAAAAGTATCCAGGATTGAGACAAGCCCAAGCCTGGGGACTTCACAGAATGTGGTTCTGCAGAAAAGGAGGCAGAGTCAGGAGGAGCACAAAAATGGTGGTGAGGTTTTGGGTAGTTCTAATTGATTGTTGGTTCTAGAATACATGGAAAAAGATTTAAGATGATCTTAAGGAGACTGAAATGTGAAAGAATTGAATTACCTTTAAAAATGGAAAAAATTTACTGAAAGTCCACATAAGCAAATAAGTCATGGTCACTGCTTGATGACTAGGACCAGGAAGAGGTGGAGCCCTGATGGAGTAAACCCCATGCAGTGACAATCCATCAGCAAATGAAATTGCCAAGCTCACTTTGAAAAGGAGAACTGAAATGTACTCTACTGGGCATTAGTATTTATCAAGAAATCTGGTCACTGTAGTGAACACCTACAATCCTAGCTACTCAGGAGGCTGAGGTAGGAGAAACAAAGGTTCAAGGCTGCCCTGAATGATTTAGAAAGAACCTACCTCAGGGTAGGGATATAGCTCAGTGGTTCAAGTGGCAAGGTCCTAAGTTTAATTCTTGGCACCAAAAAAATAGAAGGAAAAAGAAAAAGAATAAAAAGATATGGTGGAAGAAGAGAGAGAGAGAGAGAGAGAGAGAGACAGAGAGACAGAGACAGAGAGACAGAGAGAGAGAGACAGAGAGACAGACACAGACAAAGAGAGACAGAGACAGAGAGAGATAGAGACAGAGACAGAGACAGGGACAGAGAGACAGAGACAGGAAGCAAAGAGAAGGGAAGAGAAGGGAATGGAAAAGAAAGGAAGTTAGGTATGTAGTTCAGTTGAAAGTTCTAAATTCAATCGCCAATGCTTAAAAAAATACTAGAAATAACATGAAAACATACTTTCCCCCTTTTGTAGGACTGAGGATTAAACCACAGGCACGGTAGGTGAATATTTTCTGCTGAGCTATTTTCCAGCTCTTTTTTAATTTTGTTTTTGGTACCAGGGATCAAACTCAGGACTCCACATTTGCCAGGCAGGTGCTTAAACCACTGAGCTAGCTCCCCAGCCCTCCCAGCCCTTTCCATTTTTAATTTGAGACACAATTTCATTAGATTGTCTAGGCTAGCCTCAAACTTGCAATTCTCCTTTCTCAGCTTCCCAAGTAGCTAGGAGCATGGGAATATTCCACCATACTTGACGGAAGTATGGTCTCTATTTCTTACATATTGAGAATTCATTGCAGTCACCACCTCACAGAAAGACACATGAATGGGCTAATGTGAATTTCAGAAGTTTCGTGGCATTAGTGTTCTGCATGCCCTGGTGTGTGTGGAGGGTGGAGTGAAGGGTCAGGATGACCTGTTAGTGTCTTCACAGATCTGACAAGAGAAGCTGGGGAGAAAGGAAAAGCAGGATGGTGAGAAGGGAAGAGATCTAGCTGGAGAAATATTTAGGAGAGTGTCAACAGACCTTGAACTATGTATGAGGTTGGTGGGGTGGGCAGGAGGCAAGACAAAGAGAAAAACCCAAGACGACCTCAGGTGATCACACTAGACAATGGTAGCATGCTGGGCTCACTGACAGTAGGTGTAGTGGTCTCTGGGACAAACAAGCAGGTGTCTGGAAAATAGGACTGAGTTTGGGAGCATTTGAAGTAGGTGCTTTAAGGAGGTTTTTTTCTTTTTTATGTATTTGGTACAGGGTCTCACTACACAGCTCAGACTCACAGTGATCCTCCTGTTTTCAGCTTCCCCAGCGCTGGGATTACAGGTGTGCACCAGACTCAGTGGCTGGCCTTGCGTGCCATGGGTCAGAGCTGGGGTGGCATATGGGGCTGGGGATCAAACCCCCATTCCTGTGTTTGCCTAAGCAGGCATTCTACCTGCTGAGATATCCCTCCAGTCCTTCAGGGAGTTTTTGAAGTCACGGAATTAAATGGAGTTCCCAAGGCAGATGCAGGGGCAGGGAGGATAGACGGAGAGGAGCGCAGCACTCCAGGAGGGCCTGAGGCCTGGAGATGGGCTTTGGCGGACTTGTAAGGACTTAGGGGGCAAGGAGAGGCTTCAGGAAGCTGCAGAAGCTGACGTGAAGACAGCCTTCCCATGCTGGAGAGCTCTGAGCCAGATACTGGGGCACCCAAGGGACCTCCAAAGGGAGGGAGGAGGGTCGGGAGGTCAAAGCAGGAAGGAGACCTCTCGGCCTCGCATTCACATGGGCAGAACCATTGGTCTCCTCTCACCTTCGCATTCATCACACGTAGGGTGGCATCTCTCACAGGTCTGTGTGCTCCGCTCTGCGTAGTAATGCTCCGGGCAGGCACGGAGACACTCTCCCTTGGAGCGGAGAAGGAAGAAATACGGATCGCAGGACAGGCAGTCCGTGGGGTGGGGGCCCCGGCAGGCCTTGCAACTCTTGTCGCACTTCTCACACTTCCCAGTGGAATTGTCTGCGTAATACCTGAAACCAGGAGGGGGCAAAGACAGAATGCAGTCACCCCTCTGTCTGCGAGGACCGGTTCTGTGGACACCGAGGCACATGGGTGCTCAAGTCCCTTGTGCAGCAGGAGCAGTGTTTGCGCATCAGCTACCTATGTCCTCCTTTATATTTCAGATCACTTCTGGAACTTATAGAAGCTAATGCAGTGTAAATGCTGGGTCCATACTGCTTGTACCACACTATTTCAGAGATACTTTTCCGCACGTTCTTATTTGAGACAAGGTGCTGCTATATGGTCCACGTTGGCCTAGAACTCACTATGTATTCCAGCTTGGCCTCAAGTCATGATCCTCTTGCCTCAGCCAAGTGCTGGGGTTATAGGTGAGTGCCAGTGTACCCAGCCTAGACTCTGCCAAGGTGGAAGGTCAGCTGTCCTAAGTGTTGCAGAAACATTGCTGGTCAGGTAGGAGTCATTCCAGCAAGTTGGATGGTGTTAGCCTGTTTACTAAATTTACTTATCTAATTCATCATGATATTAACGAATCTACTGATAATCACTTTTATTACCTATCAATTGGGTATCATAAACTTTCCCTCTGTACTTGTAAGAATTAAATTGCATGATACCTATGAAAAGTCCCACCAGGCTAGGTGCTAAGATGCATGCCTATAATCCCAGCATTTGGGAAGCTGAGGCAGGAGGATCATGAGCCTAAGGCTATGCTCGGCACATAGTGAGTTCAAGCCAGCTTGGACTACATAGGGAGACCTAGCCTCAAACAACAACAACAACAACAACAACAAAAAAAAAACGACTGAAAAGAAAGAAAAGACCTAGCAATGGCCACATGCAGTAGTGCACTGACAGCTCGATGACTGTGAGGTAACTTCACCTTTTCTGCTCATTGGCTTCTCCAAATTCAAGCTTTGAGCTGCGAGGCAGAGAGGAAGATGCACTAATGTTAGTCACTTTCTTGTCACAGGATAAATACCAGAAACAATTTAAAGGTGTGGGAGGGGTTTACTTTGGCTCCCGTTCACAGTCATGAGACGAAGGCTCTGACGCAGAAACAGCTCAGCGCATGAGCACAGGGGCAGAAGGGATGCTCACAGGCTGGCACCCAGGAGGCAGAGCTAGTGCGGGAAGGAACTGGAAGGGAGGCGAAGCCCTCCAGGTCTCGCCCTGCTGAGCTGCCTCTTCCAAGGCACCCCAAACATCGCACATAGCCCCATGACCCTTATGTGTAGTACAGGACTGATATTAGTACCTAAAGTTAGGCATGTCCGTGTGTGTCAGTGATGATTATGAAATTTCACAATTAACTCTCAGCAAGTCTTGTGAGTTTGATATTGTTATCCCTGTTTTATAGGTGTTTTATAGGTCTAAGAATTTAGGCAATTTGCTTATGGTCACACAACTTGAGGTCAAATTCAAAATTTGAATTTACCTGTTAAACATCGTCATATCAAAATAGCACACTGGTTGAAAGTAAGGAGATATTTTGTAACTAAGATAAAAGCAGGGAGGAAAACTCTCACTGAATATGACCGAGTGGTGTTGCCTGGCTCATGTGGATCTCTGGAGGTCAGCATGTCCTAGAGTGATCCTAGAAACCTCACAATTCACCCTGAAATTCTCTGCCACAAGATAATTGGCTCACAGTCTGTATTTTTAGGTCTAAGATCCGTGAACTTGCATTCTGCCATGCCTAGGCTGAGCCCACCTCTGCTGGGCACAAGTCACTGGGCCTGCTGGCCTGGCTCATGGCACACTGAGCCCTGACTCACTTTCTGTAGTTAGGGGAGAGTTCGTGCTTCTGAGAGGCAGCTGTGAGACTGGGGCTGAGAGACAGTGTGGTGCCAGAAAGGCATCAGCCATGAGCGGAATAGCTGGAAGGACCACAGAAAAGCTGGGCCTGTGGCGCACCCCGTGACTCCAGCGCTCCAGAGGCTGAGGCAGGAAGATCCACAAGTTCGAGCCAGCCTTACCTACACAGTGAGTTCAAAGCTGAACTTAATTACATAGTGAGAGTCTGTCTCAAAAAAACAAGAAGCAACAAACAAACACGTAAGACTCAAGAAGAGAAAACAGATACAAAACAGGGAATGCATAGGACTAGAATTAAAAAAAAAATCAGACTTCTAGTCCTGTCTTCACCATGTGTTGGTAGCTAAATGATTCCAGACAAGTTAATTAACACCTCTCTGAGCATCAATTTCCTTATCTATAAACTGGAGAGACCAAAGAAGGGGATGTCGCTCAGTTGTAGAGCACTCAGCACACGCAGTGCCCTGGGTTCAAGACCCAGCACTGAAAGAAACAAAACAAAACAAGAACAACAAAAAAATCAAAACACTAACATCAGCCTCATGAGATCCTTGTAGAATCAAATCACACTGTAAAGATATATTGCAAGGAGAAATGTTTTATAAACTCTACTGCAAATATGGAAAACATTGATAGGAACAAGGGTGGAAAACTTAGCAATCTTTTGTGAGTTGTAAAGATTTTCAAAGACTAATGCTAGCACTAAGACAATGAGGAGTTCACCAGATCAGACTAAGAAGAGAGAAGAGCCCATCTTCACTGTGCACCACAACTCTTTTTTTGCATGAGGCCACTGTCAGATCTCATGATCTTCCTATCTTGAAGAGGAACTCATCCACAAGGACAGACAGAAACCTGTGTCTCAGGGAACCTTGTGTGGGTTAGACTTGCAAGTAATCACATGTGTTGGCGTGAGATTCAGAGAATCACGTGCCTGCGGTGGAAGGCAGAGATGTCATCTGTGAAGCTTACCCACTGCACGTGGAGCACTGGCTTTGCTAAACACACAGTTTTCTGCTTGTACATCAGTATATCATCATTAATTCTCCAGTGTCTCTCCAGTGTGGAGATCTGTGGCAACCTGTACCTCTTCTAGGTCCTCTGGGTAACTTGACACATAGGAACAGTGGAACAGTGGTCTTAGATCCATAGTCAGCACTCCATTTAAATATGTGCAGATCTCCTTCCCTCCTCTCGCCCCTTCCTTCCTTCTTTGCTTCCTTCCTTCCTTCCTTCCTTCCTTCCTTCCTTCCTTCCTTCCTTCCTTCCTTCCTTCCTTCCTTCCTTCTTTTGCATTTTTAGTAAGGGTCTACAGGGACTACAGGGTCTCATTGTATAGATGGGACTCGTAGTGATCCTCCTGTTTTCAGCCTCCCAAGAGCTGGGATTTCAGGTGCGCGCCACCATACTCAGTCTCAATCTCTGCCTCAGTGCACCCCATGGGGCAGGGCCAGCACGGCACACCAGAGATGGAACCCCAGCTGGCCCCTGTATCTGCCTGAGCCATTTGCCCACCCCCTAACTGTCTTTCTTTTTCACGTTTTCTTCTTTTCCATTTCTGACTCTCTGGTCCTGCCATGCAGCATTTCTCCCATTCTGCACTGTCTCCTGTGACCTTTCTCCCTCCTAAGGCTTTTTTTTTTTTGTAGAACCAGAGATTGAACTCAGGCCCCTGTGCTTGCCAGGCTTATTCCACTGAGCCATCTCGCCAGGCCTTGTCATTTCCTATTTTGAACAAGTGGCTTGTGATCAACTTCCTAACTCATATACTGTGTTTATAATATTCTTTTGAATTATATAACATATACTCAATAGAAAGACATCATTAAATCATGATAAACACAAGAGGAAAAAACAAAAAACCAATCATAGAAGGTGCTCTTAATCAAAACATGTATTCATTAAATGAATGAATAAATACACAAAATAAGATGCAAATCATCTTACTGCACTATAACGAATGAGAGAAGCTGAGCTTGCTCTAGGGCTGAGGAGAACAGATGTGCTAACTGGGGGTGAAGGCATTGTTATGGTTTGTGTCTAGTTGCCCCCCCCCAAAGCCTCATGTAGTCATGGGGTGGAGACTTCTAGAATTTGTGATTAACTCATGATCCACTGAGATTATGTGTGATCCAAGGCTGGATTATGGTTCTTAGTACTGATGGGATTATGTGTGTGAGTAGTTCCCCCAGCCTGGGGAAGAGAGCCTGAATGTAGTATAAGAAACAGAGAGACAGACTTTCTTTAACTTTTGCTCTTTGTTGTTGCTGTTCAGCTGCCATGAGCTGCTGCTCTCTGCCATGTGCCCCTCTGCCTTGGAGCCAGCTGAATATGGACTGAAACTTCCAGGAACTGTGAGCTTAAATGAAACTTTCTTCCTTCATTTTAGATACTGGGTATTTGTCCCAGCAATGAGAGAAGAGTAACTAAGACAGGCATTTGCAGAAAGTTTAAGGTTACAGCCCATAATTTGGGTCAGGAGGCTCTTAGTGCCCTGGGTTACTGGTTGGGAAGGGCGAGTTAGCACCATGTCTATAATCAGGATTTCTTTCTCCCATGATATCCAGAGGGGAAAAACAAAAACATCAGTGACTCCAGTCAAATTCTCTTCTAAATATGCCATAACCAGATATTCTAATGCACATACCTGCAGTTTTTCCTAGCTAAGTGCTTTCAGGATAATCATGTATATCTATGCTGCTTATGAGCACTAAACCTATAATCTGCGGATTTATGTCAGGTGTGATGTGTTGGAGAACTGATGGGATATGAATGGAGCTATTAACTGAAATGGTTCCCTTTGTGAAATCAGTGTTCCATGTGCATTGCTTAGATGGAACTTGTGGACTGAATCTGAATTGGAGCCAATGGGTCTCCATGAATAATCTTGGGCTGCTGGGAGAGGGAGGCAATGCCTCTGCTTCAAACTTGTTGGTATTCTGAGTTAGCTGGGAGTCTGGGCACTGACTGTAACCCATTACTCAGGGCAGTCTGATTTGGACTCTGACTGCTCTCTTCTGGAGTCTCTGTACCTCTCCCATTTCACTTCCATTACTGTGAACTGGTTTATCTCTGTTCCTCCTTAGTGGTGAGATTTTAATCTCACCGCATTCATGCCTAGCTGCTAGTTTCCACATGTGCAGTGGGGGTTGATGTCTGGGAGGCTGCAGAATTCAAAGCAGGCAACTGTGCTGAGCATCTTACCCTTCTCTGCACTGGAGCAGGCACTCTCTGCCCAGCTGGAACCAGCCTGCTCGGCAGGAGAGGCACTGTGTGCTGTGTGTGCCTGCGCAGGTCCGACAAGAGCCATGGCAGGGGGTGCACCAGTGTCTGTCCTCATTGGTGAAGTAGCCCTCTGGACAGCTGTCCACGCAGGTGGTGTCTGCAAGGGAAGAGAAGAGCCTGTCTCGATACCCAGTTTGGCCTTTGTGTGGGAGAAGGGAAGTATATGAGGAATAGGATGATGGGTCTGTGGGATGATGGATATGCTGGGGTGGGGATGAAAGCCCAGAAGACAGAATCTAAATGGTTGCTGGGGGGAGGTGGACAGAGCCACAGGCTGGCCATGGTGGAGTGGACCGTGGCTCACCATCAGCTGGTGTCTGACTCTGAAGGGGAAGGAAGTCCCAGCTCTGTACAGGCATCTCTGTAGGAGTAACTGATGGCTTAAAATGCACACATCTATTATTTTACTGTTGTGGAGACCAAGAATCTAAAGTGGATCCACAAGAGAATCTGTTTCAAGCATTTTCATTTTCCAGAGGGTGCCTGCATGCATGGCTCCTTCCTTCATCTTCAAAGGCAGCAGCATCTCTCCCTGTCCTTCTCCCCTGTCATTGCATCATCTTGTCTTACTAAATCTGATCTGCATTTTCTTATCAGACCCCTGTGATTATGTTGGGCCCATTGAAGTAATCAAGAATCGTCCCTGCATGCCAAGATTCCTCATTAAATCTCAGCCTTCAAACCCCTTTTACCAGCCAGGGTAATATCTCTACAAGACAGAGGAAGGTGAAATTATTCATCTTCAGTGTTATGCAGTCTATCAGAAACTCCAAAATGTTGTCTAACTTTAAGTAGCCTGGCTGGTGACATGGTCATGTGGGGCAGAGTGTGAGAAGCCTAGGGCTGGGCAGACCCTGAAGCCAGCCACTAGGGACAATTACCTCTCTGTGTGACACTCCAGAGCTGAAGTCTCAGTTCTAGTTTAATTTGCATGTGCCCGTCTCCATTTACAGGAAGCACACCTTATAGTGAAGATATTTCTTCCTCTTCATGTGAATGTAGCAGAAAATGCCCCCCCATTATACTTCAGCTTTTGTTAGTTGCCCAGGTTACAGTTCCTGTTACAGTTCTTGTTACTGCTGTCTCTTAGAAATGCTGGTCACTGTGAGGCACAGTTGGCCAGTATGATACATACTGTAAGAACCAATCAAAGACAGCCAAGTACTCTATCTCTGTACTTTCCCTTTGCAACCCCATAAAAATCTCTTTCTCCGAGCCTTTGGGACCTGACATTTCTTTTTTCTTGAGGTATTGTCCATCAATGTAAATAAATCTACTTCCAAATCCTGGGCGATCTTTCAGTGTTTCTGTCTGCCATAGCATGAAGGCATCTGAGGTGACACCTGGTGGTATGCTCTACTGGGGATAATAAGCAAGGAAGGTCCTATGGGGTAGGATGATAGGGGAAATTTTACTGGATGAAATATTTTCATAAAGAGGCAACTGTTAGAGGAGTTCACAGGGCTTTGTATAAGAGGAGCTAAGGCAAATTAGTAGGAAGGCTGGTGTGTTCTGTTATCTTCTGGTGTGGGGTCTCAGTGGTGGGTGTGTCTGTGTCTCCTCAGAAGAATAAGCCCTTGCTGATGTTATCTTAGCAAGAAGAGGAAAATCCTGTCACATATTTCTTTTTTTAAATGTATTTAGTATAGGGTCTACAGGGTCTTACTACGTAGATCCAACTCATAGTGATTCTCCTGCTTTCAGCCTCCCATGTGCTGGGATTATAGGTGTGCACCACCATGCCCAGTCTCAATCCCTGTCTTAGCATGCCCCAGGGGCAGGTTCAGCATGGCATGATAGAGATCAAACCCCAGCCACAGCACTCTGCCTAAGCAGGTGCTTTAGCCCACTGAGCTATCTGTCTGTCCCTGATACATATTTCAACCTTGAACATTTCACTTCTCATGGCAGCCCTAGTACCTGGGGACAAGCCACACGCGTTCTGGTCCTTCTCACATTTTCTTTCTTTTCTCCCCCAGTCTCTTCTTTAACCGAGATGTGTTTCACCTTGCTTCTCTCTCCCTTGCTTGTTTTGAGCCTGGCCATGCTGTCCCTGAAAACTGAGGACATCTGTTCATCCTAGCAGCCACCTTCAGAACAGATCTGCAGACTGCAGCTGACCTTAGACTGTGCCATACAATGTCCAACAAGAATTATTAAGCAAGGGGTGCTAAATCAAGGGGAAATTCTGATGAGGTTCTGAGTATCTGTGTGTTCTTAAGGTGACTCCACATGGACTTCATATTTCCAATGGAGTCAATGGCAATTATTCCATGAAGTTTAATCTCTAGACGAGATCGTCAACATTAACAGCACTGATGAGAAGTGGGTGGCTGTGCGCAGTTCCAGGTATCACTCCTAGAGGTTGCCTGTTCCAACAGGGAATGCACACACTTATCTCAGTGCGGGAAAGCTGCACACCCAGCCAATCAGAAGGCCAAGGACTGCATCCCAGTCAAGCATCTACAAAGACAAGCTGGGTCTGTGTGTACACACCTGAGATCCCAGCTGCTCTGGGGCCTGAGGAAGAACCTTGAGTTTGAGACCATTTTGGGCAATATAAGCAACACAGTGACACCCTGCCTCAACCACAAAGCAAACAATAACAAAAAACACAATCAAAAAGACAAGGAGAGTCTGGAAATGTTCTGGATTAAAGGAAGCTGGGGACTTGGAAACTATGTGTAATGTCTAAACCTAAACTCAACCCTGATATAGAAGGGAGTTGGTAACATTTTAATAAGAATAGTAGAGTGAGTTATTGAATCAAAGTGAATTCATTAGATTGACAACTGTCTTGGAACCATGTAAGAAAGTGTTCATACACTTAGGGAACAGTAGTAAAGTGTTTGCGGGTCAGTTACTTACCATGATGCAAGTAACTTACCCTTCAGCAGTTCTAAAAAAAGAAATATAGATGACACACCACCCAGGGTAGAGTATGTGGGGGAGGGAATAAATGAAAAGCAGGTGGGATGGGGTAAGAGGTTTGAAGTAAGTGCACTGGACAATGGACACATTGTGATGTTCTCTGTGCTTTTCTCATGCTTATATTTTTCTACAGGTTTGGAACTGTCCCAAACAAAAGTAAAAAAAAAAAAAAAATTACAAAAAAAGAAGCCAACATCCAATGAGTACCAAGCATAGAACCAGCTGGTTTCCCAGAAGGAAAGCAGAACAAAGCCCTGGGGGGTAGGGGAGTAACTCACTCAGAAGAAGGCTGCTCCTGGGGCAGCTTCGACACTGGTCTTGCTCAGGGCCCATGCAGTGGAAGCACCGCCTGTGACAGGGCTTGCACCTGTGCGCGTTCTTGTCCCAGTACTCGATAGCGGCACATTCCTTGTGAGGCACGCAGGCCCCGTGGCTGTTTTTGCGCAGACCTTCCTGGCAGGTGGTGCAGGTCCTGGGTCCCGAGCATGTGCGGCAGGACTCGTGGCAGGCTGTAGGTGTGGCGGGGAGCACAGTGAGAGGGACTCCTCCTCCAGGAGACTCCCAGCTTTGTGTAAGGGTGTAACGTGGTAAGTTGGGCTCAGCCCCAGGGCTCTGGGTGGAGCATTCTCATTGCAAAATGAGAAAACAATAGCTGTTTTCCCTCTTCTGCGATATCCCGAGAGCTCCTCCCTGCCATGGCCACCTCAGAAAGATTAATAACGCTTCTGTAATTCTCCACGTGGCAACAAAGCAACGGCAGGCCCTTCTGTGGCAGCACCATTGCACACCAGCGTGAGGCTTTTTGGCCATTTCTTTCCTTCACCTCATAACTGGGGCACTATAGTACATCTGCCCACTGACAGAAAAAACCTCTCACATTTATGAATGCACAGCGCCCAGAAGAAGGCCTGTATATAAAGCAAGAACTCCATGAATATTTGCTAGACCACACAATGCTAGGACTCACGCAGTCCAAAGTGGCCATTTGCAGCCTAGCGCTCTCCCCGGATGTGCGCATGCGCATTCTCATGTTGCTTCCTCTGTTTCGTGATGGACATTTTCCAGGTCTTCTCTGGAGTTTCTGCCTCACTTTTTCCATCTTCCTGTCCCTATCTTGACCATTTTCCTATTCCCTTTCTTGTCTAGTTTTTCTTTTCCCTCCCTCTAACTCATTATCTTTACTGCTTGTCTTCCTCACAGTGTGAACACCATGCGGGCAGGAATTGGGTCCATCTTGTCCTCCAGGCCTAAAAGAATACACAGCACATGGAGGCCCCAAAGCATTCTCCAGCTCAACAGGGGGATTCCTGCTGTCACTGTCATCTCATTGTGTCTGCACTGGGAAACTGCAGCTGGAGCTGTAGACTGGGAAAGGCCCGTAGGAGTAAGAGCTGCGTCCAGCTCCTTAACAGGTGCACTTGCTAGCTCTGCCCAAGACGGTGTGAGAAACCACCTGGGCTTTGGAAAGTCCTGCCCCAAGAACACTGCTTTCATTTGCTGGAGAATTCCTCTATTGGTGGACAATTAGGTTTGTTTCTGCTCCATGATAACAAGAGGCAAAGACCCACACCCAGTTGAAACAATAAGGAGGTAGAAATTTTGATGGTTGTTTCTTGAACATGTAGGGAATGAAGTTCGCACATGGACTGAAGATGACAAGGACACTGTGAAAGAAGACTGAGGCATGCAGGAAGAGCCGTATGGCATAGCGCACTCACGTGATGATTTTAGTGTGCCTTGCAACTTTAACAACATCTCCACTTTGATCAGCTCTTGAGGGTTCAACAGCTCTTCTGGCAATCATCACTGTGAGAATCTTTGTTAATACCTACCATTAGAAAGAGGGTCCGTGGACCTGTTACTAATGGACTGCGTGATCTAGTCTTGTGGCTAATTCACTTAAAATTAATGAGCACATCTTTAAAATCAGCTTCCTTGAGTGGAAAGATCAAGGGTGGGACAACAGCTCTGGTACTGAAATTCTGTGTTTGAACTCAGAGCTTGTATTGCCTTAGCAGAGACAGGCTCCTTAAGCTCCCTGGGATGCTGTGGTGGCCAGGCACCCTGGGCATCTTTACCTTTGCATTCCTCGGCCTCTTCTTCGTAGTAAGTTCCTTTGGGACACTTATCTACGCACAGCCCCTCATAGAGGATCATGGAGGTTTCAGCACAGAGCTCGCAGTCATCCGCCTTGGGGCCGTTGCACTGCAGACAGTCTTTGTCGCAGGGGATGCACTGACGCAGGTCAGGGTAGAAGCCCCTGGGACAGGATGTGAGGCACTGGCCACCGAGCAGGAAGAAGTCAGGCAAGCACTCTGGGGAAAGGAAGAGGCAGCTCGTAGGCCCAGGGGCTGGAGAAAGGACTTCATTACCTTTGCATGGGGTAACCTGTTTCTCCCTACTTTTGTTCATTTGACCCACATAAACAGTGACCCCACCTCTCCCTGCAAGGCCATGTTCTCAGTGTCTAACAAGCCCTGCTCTGGGAGGAGGAGGTCCCCCAACGGACTGTTAGGTGGCCCTGGGCTTGCGTGCTGCAGTGATTGCACCCCTGGGACACAAAGGCTGCAGGTGTTATTCAGAAAATCTGGACAATATATGACAGCTATTTCAAACTACACTAAGCACCTCAGAGTCCATTTAATACAAAAAGTAGTTTAAGAATTATTGGATTAAATTTCCATTCATTAATTGAATAGAACAGTGTATTATAGGTTTATTTTTTGCATATTCTTTTGCTTATTGTAGAGGGAATCATGGCCATAGCCAAAGAATTACTGGATAGAATAGCACTAGGCAAGTGAGTCCAACTTATTTTGGAAAGGACATCGGAGAGGCTTTCTTGGGAGGTAATGCCAGAGAAAAAGGGCTTGTTGATAGCCTGTGTGCTATTCTCAGTTTTACAGCTGCTTGAACTTTTCCCTTCTTTTATATAACAACTGCACTTTTCCATCTTCCTCTATCTCTTCCTGTTTATTATGGCTCTCACCTGCAGAGCTTGGCACCCACTCCCTGAGTGTCTGTGTGTTTGTGTAAGAAGCTGTTTGTCGTGGCTTATGAAATGCCCTGTGGAAAGTGTGCATCTCACCCTTGATTTCTGCTGTGGAGGGTATAGAGATGGAAAGACTTCCTAAGGGCAGAAAGGGAGGATTCTCAGGGATCCTGCTTGCAATGCAGCCTCACCTTTGCACACCTTCTCGTGGATGCAGTCCTGACACTCCTCAGGGCAGGGCCGGCACATGCCCGCCACAGCCACGTGCCTCTCGGGGCAGGTTTTCCGGCACGCTCCTCCAGCCAGGACGAATCTGCCTTCGCACGACTGACAGTTGGTGGCGTTACCTTCACACGTTTTGCATGAAGAGCTGCAGCGCTCACAGGAGCCGTCTTCAGCATAGAAGCCTCTGTGTTTGGAGCAGAGAGCAAGGGAGAAGCGGATTAGGGCAGACTGGGCTTCTGCCAAGTTTAGGTAAGCTGAGGCGAGTACAGACTGAATCTCCAGAGCTGCCACAGTGGTCAAA